>JAVQJL010074026.1:0-23228 GCA_036024295.1 Nannoperca obscura | reverse complement strand
CCATCTCAAGGAGGATCAGAAGAAATGGACAGCATGTGAGTTAAATATGAGTGTCACAGCAAAGGGTCTGAATACTTATGACCATGTGATATTTCAGTTTTTCTTTTTTAATAAATTTTTTAAAATGAACTTTTTCGTGAGTGAAAAATTTAAAGGGGTCTGAATACTTTCCGTACCCACTTGTATATGACACATTGTTTCTATAAAGTATAGCATATTGTACGATATTATAGTGGAATTGTATTGTAGTTTGAATGTATTGTATTTGATAATGTACAAAGATAATTTGTTCTTAGATTTAATGCTCTTTTTGATTCTGCCATTGGCAGCGATGTACTTACTTATAGCACTTGTGATTCATCACAAGTTTGATGAGACATCTTGTTGTTTTTCAATCATGGTTATATGCACTTTATGTAAAGCTCTTATTTGGAAGTCGCTTTGAATAAAAGCATCTGCTAAATGCCTAAATGTAATGTAATGTAATACACTGTTTCTTATATCAGTATATTAACTTGTGTATTTTCCATTCACAATAGTGACCTTGTATGCAAAATGTAAGACATACATATTTGTAACACATATTTGAACTGATGGTGGCGCTAGAGTCAGGGGTTCATCAAAGTTAGGATATATGTCAGGGAATGATGAATGCTTCCAGCAAATTTCATGGTATTCCATTCAATAGTTGTTGAGATATTTTTGTCAAGACAGACATGGTCCGCCAATCCCACAAATTACAAATAAAATGAATACCCACACACAAACACTGTTTCCATTGTGGTAAAAAAAACCTAAACAAACACTTCTCAGAAGCTGTAGGATTGATTTAGATTTTAATGGGTATTATACAAGTTTTCAGAAGAAAAAGAAAACATTGAAACAAGAGGCAAGTGAACCCCCACTTCCAAACCAAAACTACAACAGCATCAGCTAACAAAATGGATATTGCTATTACACTGTACCCAACAAATACTGAGCGAGGGTATCATAATGATAAGACATAAAAGTGTTTCTTGTCTAAAATATACGAGAGCACCTAAGGTTGAAACCATAAAAAGGTGTCGCTTCTACTCTATCTGACGAGGGAACTGGAGGTGCAAAGAATTCAAATCCATTTTTCAGTTTTTGGTCTGTGGTGTAATATATACTCTATAAGTCATCAAATAATAAAGATTTTCTCAAATAAACAAAAAACAGGGAAAAATTATAATATTATGTTGGCGTGTCAAACCTATAAAAACTACTGATAGGTCAAATTCACAACCAGTGATGGTTTCATTCTCCTTGTTTAAACCAACAAGTCCATCCATTCTGCTAAATGCCCTGTGATTGCAATGATACTCAGGGACACGACAATAATGAAAATGCAGTTTTACAAATCCAAATATAGTCTCTTTTTGGTTTCAAGTAAGAGCAAAAAATTATATTCATAATCAATTTAAGTTTGGAGCAAGCAAACATACCAACAAATATCTTATTTACAATATCATTGTATTTACATCAGAGGATTCTGAGGGAAAGTGTGTTTAAATTCAAAGTCCATGTTAACTTGTGTTTTGAAAAATGTAACAGGGAGTACAATGCACAATGCAAGGTTCTTTTCTTTAAAAAGTGCAATTCCTTTTCTTAAAGTAAAAAAATATATATCCATATTTTGTATATATGTAGAAATGTTGTTCATATAAACAGCATTTGTTGATTTAAGAGCCCTAAAACCAGTGACTAAAAATGAATGCTTTCTTTTGATAGGCAGCAAATTATTATAGAATATAAATTATTTTACAATACTCAATAGAAAATCAGAAGTACCGCATTTCAACAAAATCAGACAGCTATCGAGTTTTTTTTCTTTTTTCTTTTAGGAGGGCATTTGTAGACTTATCTGCACTAATGTGGGCGAGAATATTTGCTATTTATCACATGGTCTGGTTGCAAAAACATTACTGGAAAACATTGTTCAAACAACAAATAAAGTTGCATCATAATATTAAAAAGTAACACTTCCATAAAATATCTAAGCATAAAACAGTGGTGGACCTGAAGGCAGCCCACATAACCTCCAATACTTCAGGTTTATAAAATACAAAAGGTAGACAAGCTGGTATACATGCGTACAAGTTTGTATATGGATGTTTTTTCTTGCCTGTGGAATAACAGTGCTGCGCAAGCAATATTTCTTAAAAAGTACATCCTCTACACAGTTATAAAAAGCAAGCTGATATTAAAAGTAAATAGTGGTAAACTGGTGTCTTTTGTTTCCAGTGGTCTGCAACGACACCTAAGAGTGTACCAATATTTTGTGGCACCAAGAGTTTCATCATCTGCTCATGTTTCACCAGGCGCAACATGTCTCTTCCCTTCATATTCAAGTAGTGTTATGTGGCTATATTTGCACATCTTAGAATAGCTTATACCAAAACAAAATCCTTGGACAGCTTCAGGTGTCTAACCGAGGGCTCTGACGTCACTGGAGAGATGTGTTCATCACTGAAGAAGTCTTTCTTAGTTTCACGCTCTACAACATACTCAGACATCATGCTACTTTCCAGTTCATTTAATAAAATTCATATATTGTCATAATAATATTGATTTATATCATATCATATTATATATGACAGATTTGTCCTCTACAAAACTGACTTAGCATTTTGCTGAGTTTATTTTCCCTAACAGGAGGTGCAACAAAGTCCTTAACCATGCTTCTTTTTATTGAGTCCTTTTTCTCCGGTTCTGAATGTGCAACTTTAGGATCCATTGGTGTGCTGTGTGGTCTGTCTGTGTGCATCTGTGTTTGCGTCCTTAAAGTCTCCAGGATGGCTGCTGTTGGCCTGCAGGGCCAGCTGGGTTTGCAGGTCTTTAACAACACTCTCCAGGCTCTGCCGAGCTTCTCTCTCTTGCTGAAGCTCCTGTCTCAGCTGCTCACGATCAGCTTCTGCCTGCTGTAGCTGCAAATGCAACTCTTCAATCTGCACAACACAGAAAGCAGTCAGTATAAATGAAGATCAAAAATCACAAATAAACAAACCATATACTGGTGTTTTTGTGGTGATGGGCATCTTGCGGACATCTTACCTGAGTAGAGTACTTGACCCGGAGACGTTCAGCCTCACAGCCTTTGTCACAAACTCGCAGCTGTCTCTCTCTTTCCAACTCTCTCTTCAGCCGCCCACAAGACTCCTCCGCGTCCCTCATCTTTCTCTCCCAATCCACGCGAAGGCGTTCAATCTCCTTTCGCAGGTTGCGCTTGGCTTCGATGGCCTCACGAAGACGGCCTTTCTTTGCCACCCTCACAAACTCCAATTCCTGTAAAAACACCACAATCGTTTCATGTTTAAAACACATTCATTACATTCATTCGGAGATTACTGTCATTTCATTCTCATCACATATATTTCACAAAAGCAGGATGTGATACCTGCTGAAGGCTGCGTTTAGCTTGCACAGCAGCTGCCAGCTTCTCCTCCTGCTTCACTCTCATCCTGACAATCTCCTGCAGGACTTTTTCCCGGGTCTCTTTGGTGTCCACGCCTCCGTATAGCATCTGTCTCAGGGTGTCTGTCTCTGGGCAAACCGTCCCTGACAGCCAGGCGGGTCCCTCCTGAGGCCGAGCAACACTCTGCGGGGTCAAAGTCTGAGACATGCTGGTGCAGGCTGACGGAGGAGATGCCAGAGAGGAAGCTGGCACTGGACCTGAGGGAGAGCGAGGTTTAGCATTATTAAGACAGTGATTGCAAGAATACTGTTGAGTTAATACTCAAAGCATTACAAAAGTACCCCTGAATCGTCACCATAGTCATGTTACTAATTTGCTCATTTGAATTGATTTGAAACTGGCTCATATTTATCGGTGGAACAATTTGTCATACAACTGAACCTTCTTTTCTGCAGTTCTTCTTTCAAAACATTACTATATATACTACAATAAAATAGAAGAATTGTATGTTTTTTGAGGCTATGTAAGAAGCAAAATCTGCCATTAAACACCAGGTGGCGGAGTTGCACAGGAATCACTCTGGAGCAGCTCTGCCATGGCTTATTTCCAGTGGGGCTTACTGTGTAATGCCAGTTGTAACTGTAGAATCTGTGTCTTATATCAACTTACTCTTACTGTACTGTTCAATCTTTCTGTTTCTCTGGATTATTCCAAACTCCATGTGATAGGTGGTACTCACCATCATCACAGTCATCCACATCAATCTCTCCATCTGTGTCCATGTCCTCGAGTCGGATGGAGGAGGCCGGTTTTGCTGCAGGTTGTGCGTCTCCATTATGCAGCTCCTGCGGCAGCCTGGAAATGGCTGCGGGCCCCCTGCCAGGAGCATGGCTGTCACTGGGATGGACCGGAGGGGCCGGGGGAGCTGGTGTCAGATTGGGAGCTGCCAAAGTCTCATGACTCTTTGAGTAGGACCTGTGGAGGCAATACAGGTGTATTTGATTGGTTGTGTTAAAAAGTATCTCTTTAAAATTAAAACTATCGCAGCTTTCCTCAGAAGACTCACCTCTCCACCTCATTCAGAATATCTGTTTTCTCTTTTTCTGCTGCTTTAGGAGACCAGGGGCGGAAAGCAGAGGGCCTCTGTTTCAGCTGGACCTGTTTCAGATCCTGGAACAACAAACAAAACAACAAGCTTGGATAAACTCACAGTAAACGACCACTAGAATATTAAATCAGCCGCGACAAACACACGCAAAGGCAACAAAACCAAACCAAATGACGAGAGGTCATACATAGATGATAAACTAGATGATTAAAAAAACAAAGGCTTTAATGTCACCCTTTTGACCTTTAAGCTTTACGGCAAATTCGGTTTCACACTAGCAACACGGACATAAAGCGTACAAACCTTGTGTGCAGACTTTGACAGTGATTGTAACCAGTGAGGTTTCCTGTCTTTGTCAGCTGAAGGAGATTGTAATTTGTCGATTTTGGACCTCTTGGCTGGGACTGGACTGGGAGACTGAGGAGAGAAGAGAGAATAGATGGTTAATCATTGTGTTCCTTGCAGAGATAAAAAGCAGATATTACATCATGGAGTACAGTGGATATTTCAAGAGCCCACAACTTCTAAAAATGCTACTGTATGACTGTTAATGTCATTATTCATAAGCAACACACAGATTTGTCAGAACATAACGTGACTTTTTACAAATTAGCCTACCAGTACAAGAGCAGAGTCACACATAGGAAGAAAATTAGACAAACAAAAAAAGAAGTCACAGAAAGACAAGGAGGATAGAAGATGCGTCTGTGTAAGCGTTCAGTCTCTGAGCTTGGCATGTCTGCATGTTTGTGTGTGTGTGTGTGTGTGAGCAGGGCTTTGAGCTGAGCAGACACTCAAGCTGGTCTGGCTGGCAGCCAGTAGGGCTACATTGCTCCCTGCCAAGCAGAAGAGGCGCCATCAGGTGGAGCAGATCGACTACCCGGACCACAGAAATATTGCAATATAGAGACAGAGGGAGACAGTGAGGGAGACGAGTTAAAGTAATTGCACTCAGATCTGACAGACGATTGAGTTGAAGTGTTCAGCGAGAGTTGCATGTTAACGCAGGGCCACAGAGTCATGAAATGTTTGAGGGAGACTGCGCATAGAAAACCTGGGAAAGGAAGCTTCTGCTGTGTTAAGTGCCATAAAATACAAAATCTCCAGAGGCCCTGATTGTATGTATTGCATGTTTGTGTGTGTGGCAAGCTGCATGAGCATGTGTTGAGATAACCTCGTCAGCCCCTCAGGTCTGCACTTGTCAGACAGAGGATATGTTTACCTGGGCCGGGACAGAGGCCAGCACAGACCTGCCTTCTACTCTCTTACTCACCACTGTGACATTCTGCCTCCAGGAATGGCAAACACTCCCATCTCCTCGTCTGCGTGTGCAATTCAAGACAAATGATTACTCTGTCTACCTTCAGAATCCTCAATGGAAAACACTCCTGCTGGGTTGCGTGTAGTTGTGAAACCTTAATCGCTGCTCGCTGTAATCACTTCAAGATGGAAATTAATGACAAACCTCCTTGAGCATTAAGCGAGAAAGCCGGCTGGTAATGAATCAAGTCTCACAGCTTTTCTACAGAAAGCCAGACGCTGCATGTGTGAGCTATGAGTGGGTGTCGGGACGTGTGGGGAGGTGGGTGGTTGCGGGTGTAGACAAGCAAAAAATATTTTCTGGATCCAGCTCAGAAAATGGGAGGATCAGTTGTCTTTCTCTGTTTTATATCATTGTAAATTGAATAACTTGGGTTTTGGACTGTTGGACGGACAAAACAAGCAATTTTAATATGACACCACCTTGTGCTCTGGGAAATTAGTTTTTCACTATTTTCTGGCATTTTATAGACTAAACTGGCTACCTTCAGACCCCTCAGATCTGCTGACCAATCACTGCCTTTCATTCAACACTCCCACTTAAACTTTGTCCCTCATTCCCCCTTTATTGATATCTTCAAAAGCTGTCTGAAGACCCTCTTTTCTTTAGCTTTTTGAAAGCCATTATGATGACATGACTGGTTTGTTTTTATTATCCATTAGTTATATATATATATTTATTTATTTTCTGTGTTCAACATTTTGGTCACGGTTTGTTGCTTTTAAAGGTGTTCTACAAATAAGTTAATTTAACTTAACTTGATTATTCAAAACAATATTTTTTGAAGATAAATTAATAAGATTACGTGACACTTGACTATGTAGCATTCATATATACTGCCTTGGTAAAGATTTAATAAATGGTTTACAACACACTGGAATGTAGTTGTAAGCAGATATGAGCATTCATGAATGTATTTGTCCAAAACTATAACTCATCCTGTCCCCCATAAGTGGGGACTAGTGTATGAACAGATTATGAATGACAATATAGTAAAACATAGTTGTAATAATATACAGTAAAATATGTCTTTTCACTAAAATACTAAAGTCCTCATGTCTGCTCACAACTACACTACAGTGTTATAAAACATTAAATAAATGTTTAAATACTAATAATAAACATTTAAGTTAATGTATATGTATATATACTAATGCTAAATATGTGGGGTTAAAGTAAAGTGTTACCAATAAATCCATTACTAAAATAAATGTCTCGTTTCTATTCTACCTCTTCATGCAGTTGGTTTTGCTTCATGAGAGGTACATGACATGTTTGTCTGGACACTCCCCTCACATTTCCCTGCCTTACAAATGTCTGTACCTGTCTAACCAGTAACCACATTAAACGCACGCCCATTCATTCACACAAGTGCACACACACACAGAGCATATTGTTTGGTTTTGCTACTGTAGGTCAAATCTTTTAACCCAGACCTCCGGCTGACTGCATCCTGCTCAGTAATGGTGACTTGACCCCTCACCTGCCTGACTCAAGGCCGGTGGTTTTCTAAGAACTGCTGCCCTGCTGTAATCAGACTCTGTAATTACTGTCGTGACTGCTGTTTTCCCGACAAAGGATGTCTGCCTGTCTGGTACTATTTCTACCCTGAGGTTAACAGCTCCAGGAAGGCTAGGAGCGCTAGACATAATAGAGTCAGAAAACAGACACTCCCAGACACCACAAGGGACCTGCTGGCTAAATCTGACACTGACCTCACCGGAGAGCAGCCGCACGGGCTTAACTCACCACCACATCATAGACATAGCATGGCCAGGGAGTCATAACACCCTCCTCGCACATCCTACTGCCTAGCAGGTCCCACTGAGCCAGATGATAGGACATCCCTCTCTCTCCCCCACCCCCCCTCTCTCTCTGGTAAGAGAGGGAGACTTCCTCTGAGGAGTTTGCTTTGGCCTAGTCCCCTGTGGGAACTGAGTCTTGAGTGGGAGGGGGGTGGGCCAGGGGCGCGGGACCACAGAGGAAGCACTGAGCTGAAGGAATGTATACTCGAAGGCCAAGTACAGCCTCTCCTTTAAGACTCCATTCAAGCATTGCCCTTTTCAACTCACTATTGTATGATATTTCTTTGAGGCGCTTTAATGAGGGAGTGTTTTAAAGCAAACCTGTCTAAACAGGGTCTAATAGCGGCTGGGCAAGAGAAGAAATGCTTTATTTTTTAATTAGTGTTTTATAATAGCATGGTAATACCAGGATAAGCTCCAGCTATTTTCATGCTGGCGTGGCAGATAATCGCAGTGAAGCACAACACATCACAAACATATCTATTCTAAGAGCAGAGCGTTTGACCTGCTTGAAGAATAATTTGTCAATAACATGCTAACTAGAGCGTGGTGGGGATTGAACTGTTATTTCACTTGAACATGGATCTAATCAACAATATTTGTTTATCAAACCCTGCTGTAGTAATTCTGTGACCCAACCAGGGCTGCCATTTGTTGGTATGCAGGTTTAGTTGAACTTGGTTTGCTGAGAGTGAATTTAACTAGCAAATGTCATACCACAGAGAACACTGATTAAAGGGTCAGCTCACCCACATTACAAAAAACAAATTTTTCTAGTGATCTAGCCATGCAGATAATTAGCATTAAAAAAAAAACATTTAAAAACAAAATGTCTTTCGAGAAACAGAACGCTACACATACTTTCAATAGGGATTATTTCATTGGTCAAAAGAAGTTTCAATTGCTATCAGGGACAGATGAGTAGACGCCTGTGAAGAGGATGACTCAATGAAGGGGGATCTTTAATCAGTCTCCTGGTTGCTGTGTCTCTTGCTTCGCCAGACGTTTTGTCAGAGATTTTGCTGTGTTCTCATATCTCAGTAAAAAGATTGGTGAGTACAATCTTATTATTCGCAATAGGGATGGCCCGTGCTATGGAAATAAGACCCCGGATGTAATAAACTGAAATTATCCACTTGCTGATGTGAAGCTACAACCGGAAACTAGAGCGAGGAGGAAACACCTAGCCTAAATGGGACCACCTAAATAAACGAAATATTACGTGTCAATTAGTGTTTACTAGAGGTGCCGGTAGGTGGACTTTGTTACCTTTCAATAAAGCTGTTTCCAGTCTTCATGCTAAACTAGCTAACCGGCTGCTGGCTGTAGCTTCATATTTATTGTACAAACATGAAAGTGATGTCAATCTTCTTCTTTAATCTTCTCGTTTAACTATCAGCAAGAAAGCTAATAAAGGGTTTTTCTGTTAAACTATTCCTCACATGCCTTTAAATAACCTTGACATGTTAGAAACTCTAACAGCAGGCTAACTCAAAAGCTCTAGCATCTTTGTGGTGCTAAAAAAACTTTAATCAAATTATAAAACACGGAGCGGCACTCATCTGGTGAGACAAAAATAGTTTCCCCAGCTGAACTTCCTCGGGCAACAGTCATACAATACCAACGCATGCTGCATGATAGCATGGCATTAAGAAAAGTGCACAGCAACAAGACACAACAGTTTCAGATTACGGCCTCCTTTCCCCTCCTAAACCCCTAAATGTAATCCCCAGATCGACATGTGCTTATTGGGGCGCTGTCTCACTCAAGGGCACAGCAACTGGCATGGCACACTTGGGTAACAGCCTTAGTTGGAAGTGAGAGAATACTAGTTTTAGTAATCTGATCCTTGTATTTTGGTGTGAATGTTCACAGAGGTGCCTTGAGCTTTCTATTCGACTTTCATTGCATAAATTGTACAACAGTCCCATGATTTATAAAAAGCCTTGTGGTCACCTTGTAACAGCTGGGACAAAAATTATTGGTGTCTGCCCAGAATATCCCTGAAACTTCATCCCTACTCCACATGGATGCAGCACAAGCTCCCATTTCCCCTTCCAAAGTCTTAAGCTTAATTTATCAATTTATTCTGTCTCCGTTGTGTCCAGTTTGAAGATATATTGTTTATGTAGCTGAACTGAGCCATGACAGTATGGAAACACAAAGTGTTGGGGACAAGCTGTGGGGCTTGGCATAAGGTTGGCATTAGTAAAGCTTATTGGATTGTCCTAATTGTCTTTGGGATTGAGACTTGATGAGGTCTGAGACGAATGCAGGACGAGCTGCTGTTCCTACAGGTGGAAAATATATCATCAGGTCTGCACAGCTTTATAGCTCCAAGGCAGTAGAACAGGCCGACAGTGTTCTACATTTGTCAACCATTTATAAAGTGAGCTGTATGCAGAAAACAAATGCTACACAAGATCTAGTGACCCCAATGGAACAAGTTAGGGTAATTCCTACAGAGCAGTACTTAACCTATTTCCAATGCAAGTCACATGGTTTCAAGTATTCCCTAAAATTATATTATTTTGTGCGAAGAATCTGAAAGAATATTATTAATATTATTAATATATATTATCGCACCAGCTTTAGGGCTAAGATATAAACAGACTGATTTGATAAGATGGAGAGCTTTTGCAGTGAAGACATACTGTACATGTATCAGTTTGTGTTTAATTCTCTTCACTCAACAAACTATTATGACACACTAAACGCACTATAATCCTTTAATGACATGTTTAATTTCTAGTTTCTGTATCATGAAGAAACCTGTTACTCAGTGAAGTGAATTCCCTGCGTGCGCAAGACAAGATCATCTCGCTGGTGAGAGCAAACAAAAAGGAAAGATTACTGTACTATTGCATGGCGAGAAATGAATTCCAATTCAGGTCCAAACATGGCAACCATAACATGCCCACCTGCCTTTCTTACAATATGTTGCCAGTGAGAGGATGACCTCACGGTACAAAGGGCTCATAAGTTATTTCAACATACATGGAAACCCTAGACTAAAAGACATGGAACAGATATCACGGCAGATTATACATTATTAGCATGAGCATGTTTGGTATGGTTGTGAGGCAAAGTTATCTTAGGAAATGAAACATGCTCTATGACTGGTGTATTTATAGATGCACATAGTGCCAAATTCAGCAGATAGTTGTCTGAGCCCCCCTGCTGTAGTATAGGAATAAGAGAATTAAACATCAGGCCACATGATCTGAGGGAAGATGCAAGGCTGCGTCTGTAAACCAATAAAGGCAGACATACACACATGGGACATAACACGCACACACACACTAACACACACACACACACACACACACAATGCCTTTATGCTTCTATTCACATTTAGCGCACTTATAATGTAGGAGCAGCTGCAGTGCTAACCAGGAGGCCGGAGGGGAGGAAGGTTAACGAGAAAGACAGAGAAAGAGAGAAAGAGCAAAGACAGACTCCAGATGACCAATGTTTATGGAATTTAATTTAGTGCTCCTGAAGGGTAAAATGAATTCTTACTCGAAAACCTATTCACACAACTTTCAGGATTATCATGAATAAAAAAAGAAAGAGTCTCTGTGAATTTGTGAGGAAATTTGATTTAGCCAAGTCAATTACTACTTTGGCTTTGGTGGATTCTGGGTACAAAACATCTCACTGTAACAAAGCAGAGTGATTTTTTTCAGGCTTAAAGCCAAACAAATTTAATATTTTGCCATGTAAATATTGATGTTATTATCTTCTTGGCGTCCTCTATTCAACAGTATTCATTGATTAAAGAAAGAGCTCTGACCGGGCAGTTTTATCTGAAACACTACAGGAATACCACAGCGGTAATACAGATTGTGCTCTTGAATTGAATTAAGACAAACCTGTGAGAAAGTCTCTGTTGGGGCGATTAAAATGGTTTCCAGAGAGTAATGTGCAAATATATTTTCCACACCTAATATAGAGAAATTCTCAAAGCATTCCAGCCATTTTATCTGTTGTTCCAAAAATTACTAACCCATCAATACTGGTATAATTTAAAAAAATATCATGTAGCAGTGTTGCAGAAAGTCTGAGAGCATTTCTGTGGCCGTGTGTGTGCGTGCCTTCACAGAACTTGATCTCTATTGTGCAGTAGTGCCAGCGCCATCTTTGCCATGCAAGCTTAATCCCTTGGCATTACACCGACACTCATCTGATTCTCTGCCAGTGATGTATCTTTGTGTTTTCAAATCTATTTTGGGTGTGTTGAAACTACATGTCGTCCTACACATTTGTTTTCTCTGCAGATACTGCTTCAAAAACACTAAATCCTACATTTCCCATAATGCAACTCAATAGCAACATTCTCTAGGCCCTCCCTGTCTGTAAAATGTCATCAACCTTCAAACTATCCAGAGCCAAAGAAGATACTATACAACTGTTTTCACAAGCTGAAAAGTGAGTAAACTGACCTACAGCCTGTTTGAGAAAATAATTTCAGGAACAAAAGAGGATAATAGGATATATCTGAATACAAGATTGCAACGTGTTGCAGTTTGTGGGTTTTTGATGGCAGAGTAATGAAAGAGACGGGTGAAACAAATGATCCTCTCATCAGAGATCGGATGTGTCCAGACTGAAAACCTTGGTTTGTCACTGATAAGCTCATCCTTGCCTGTATGCAGAGAAGTGTGTGCTGCCGTTCTGGCTGTCAGTGTGCTCCCCCTCTGCTCTACAGCAAGACAGCAAGTCCAGTGTCTGACTGGCTGGGTTTTAATCCTGCAGATTAATACTAATGCCATGGCAAAGAAGGCAGAAAGACGATTAAAATGTCACTGGATAACCTCTTCACAACCCAAACAGTAACAGCTTTAAATACACAGACCATTATATGACTCGCAGTACCTAGTACCGGACGACTCCTCTGCACCTCCCTCACAGGGCAGAGAAGGTGAAGAAGTCAGGACAGGAGGAGGAATGAGAGACCGACGGAGGGGAGGGAGAGCAACTGCATGGGGACTGCTAGTTACGACAGTCTGGGCTAAGTCAGGGTCTAGACTTCCAGTGTCTGGGAGATTGACAGGCCAGATGGACAGTCAGAGCTCCATGTTAACAAATGACTACAGGGGATAAAACAGACCACCATAGCTCCTAATAACCCTCAACCCAAAAACTCAGATAGCATTTAGTTTCAGTAAAAATGACAATATACTCATACAATTTTATAAATTAGACTAGAGCTGTAAATAACAATTCATTTCGTTATCAATAAATCTGCGGATTATTTTCTCAATGATATATCCATTGTTTGGTCTATAAAATGACAAATACATTGCAAAGAATGCCGATTGCAATTTCATAAAGCCCAAGATAAGGTCATCAGATTACTTGTTTTGTCCTACTAACTGTCTCAAACCCCTAAATATTCAGTTTACTGTCACATAAGACAAGCAGCAATTTAGAAGCAAGAAGTAGAGAAAACTTTGCTTGAAATTTTTTTTTATTTCTACTATTAAAATAGTTGCAGATTATTTTTCTAATTGTTTCAGCTCCTAACTAGACCCTCTCTCTGTTTCTGGTGCATGAGCATATATTGCAGACTAATTATATAAAACTGTATCAGCAGACCTAGTGCTCTAAATAATTCAATTTGAGTAACAATAACCACCAGCACAGTAACACACAGCTAATTTCAGCTATAAACAAATGAGCAACAACCATTTAGCCAATGACCCATTGAGGGCTGGACATTTTCTTAAATGGTAAAGCAGCTCACCAGTCAGCTGAGCTGCGGTTTGCGCCGCCGTGCCCTCATGGTAAGCTGAGCCACATGACCACATGCCCCCCGAGCAGCCAGTGGAGAGGAGGGCAGGTGGCAGGTTTATTTGGAAAGATGAAAATGGGATGAATACCAGAGGTTAAGAGGTGTGAGGGGACTGGACGAGGGCAGAGGGGGGGTTTAGGGGAGGAGATCATAAAAGCTGTGAAAGGATGAGGTGAAGTTAGGGTCACTGCTCACTGAGGGTCCCATGTGATGTCATTTCACCAACACAATATATGTCCTGAGAACTGCTCTGGAGCTAATTGGTTGAACCAAGGTAATAAATCCTGTTGAAATTTATAGATACCATTCTGGTCATTCTGTTGAAATGCTGCCTTCCTGGTTACCAGGTTAGAAAACCTAATCTCTGCTCCACCGTTGTTGTTTCTAACACCATTCAAACAATGGAATTCTCTTAAAGTTAATGCTACAGACACCTAATGTGGCCTTTAAAGAAATTATTTTTGTTTAATTAGCTTTGAACTTCAAATGTCAGTTTTAAGCTTGAAAGGCTGGGATCAGAGCTTTTTATATTTCAGTACTACATAAGAGGTATTTATTAGAATGCACAACCAGAGAGCTGCACTATTTGAAAAGTGGTAATGGGTCCATTTAGATAGACAGGAAACAGTAACAATGAAATAGCTTATATTAAAGAGCAATAAGGAGCCTTGACGTAACTGAATAAAATTATAGCTCCAGGAGAAATACAAAAAAGCCAGTGGGTTTTTTAAGTGTTCGAGCAATTAATTGTCAACACATTTTCAAAACTATAACAGGAGTTATTACCTCTGAAAATGTTCTCCTCTCTCTGACAGAGCAAGAATCTGACTCAAATGCATGAGGGCCTCACGTGCGAGTATGTGTATAAGTAATGTCTGACAGAGATCAAATAGCATTTCACTTGTTTCCACTTGTTCAAGGAATTGTCTGTAAGGGAAATAGGGGATAAAACACCCACAACATCCGTTCCTAAGATCACACATTCCATCCTTAAACACTGGTTTTGTTTCCCTCCTCCGTTCATAGGAAAACATATCTGCTTACACAAGTAATTAGGTGAGAGGGCCTGAGCCTCGCAGCTTCCATAAAATGAATACGAGCACTCTAAAATGGAGGGCTGAGAGGGGTGGGTGGTGGACCGCAGCACCTCATGAATTCTGCAATTTGCCGTCTGTTTCTTGACTCTGAAAAATTCTTGGAAATGTCTTTTCCTGGATGATTTTATTGCAGAAGAGCCTGTGTTTTTCTCCATGGCAACCACATAACAGTAGAGCCCAACTAAGCTCTGACTCAACAAACAGAACTCCACAAAATACCCATTCCAGCGCCAAGGTTTTCCCCCCCTCGCCCAGCTTTTTTTGCAAAACCCTGCCCGAGACGGCTTTAAAACATAGGCTGAATGATCGCACTGACCATGAATGAAGACACATGCTGGGAAGAATCAGGGCACATATCTGACATGCTGCAGAAGATATGTGCAGGAAAACCTGACGAGCCTCAGGTGCAGCATGGGTTTATGTGAGCCAGAGCCATGACCCAAGTTCGGTACAGTAGGACAGGCAGCAGCTGGGTACTGTTAACCTTAGGGAGTTTCGCTTAAAGCAACAGCAGGTTAGAACAAATACACTGGACAAAGCATTACATAAAAGTCTGTTTCTCTCTTGGTGGGCTGAGCTGGAAGGACGTAGGCGCTTTGTGGCCCTAATGTAGCCGCTAAAGGGGAAGGAAAGCCAGGGATTACTGTTGCAGGCAGGCACGGGCCTGAAAGGAGGGCATGGTGTGTGTAACTATGTAATCTGTCTGGCCTTCCCCAGAAATTCTCTGAGACCTGCAGGTTGGACGCTCACAAGATAACCTACAAAAGATTAATTACACAGAGTACAGCAAAAATGCAAACTAGCTTGTCTCGCAAATAAGAATACAACTCAGGAGAAGTTGTCGATAATATGTTAGTCTTTTCTGTATTCATGCTTTAAGAAGTGCCATTTCTTTTCATTCATGGCCGTCATTTACAATAAAAGACAAAGCTATTTGAAGGAGACTGAAGGAGTAGTCGTCCTCCCACCACCTGTCCTTGAATCATACTCGTCGCTTAGCACGCTAGGAGAGGATTTAGTTCGCTGCTTTCTCATTGGTGAAGTGTCAACCTTCTTGTCTTGACTAGTTAAGGCCATTCCTAAGAAAACAGGACATGTCTGCTAAACTGTAACTTAAGACAACAGTGAGCTAGGCTGCAGTTTCAGCTGCTGTCGAGCAGCTGTAAGGCTGTTAGCGTGTGTGGTTGCTCTCATTCTTACAAGGCATTCAGAGGCTTCAGCCTTGCAAAAACACAGAATCAAACAAAATTATCCTTTATTTGTTGCATATAAGGTCATTGCAAAGGGGCATGGGAGGCTGCCAACTTTTCCCTTTGCCTCTCCCGCACTCCCCGTCCACCTCGTAGTGAGCACAGAGGAGTATGCCGCAGGGAGGGGAGGCCCTACACAGGAACTCAATAATAACTTTCAGCAGTCTAGCCAGGAGGCTGGAAGCCCAGACTGCGGCTGTTCTCTCCTGTCCTTGTTCCTCCCTCTGCACAGCCCCACGCTCCTCCCTTCACCCCCCTCCTCCTGCTGGCCTGTGTCTGCTCCACAGGACTGATGCATTCTGCAGACAGGCCAGCGCTCTTAAAGAGACACAGGCCACATTTTTATCCCCTGAATCACTGCAGTGGACGGAACCACTAAAGTAAGAGCAGAGTCCCTCGTTTCCAGCCTCTCAATCGAGGGCCTGTGCTTTATTTCACTCCTTTTCTTAACGCTCGAGACTCTGACATGACGCAAAATGTGAGCGGATAAACAGGCCAAAGTATGTTGAGAGGCTCTCAGTGAATCTCTGGCTGGATTCTTTCACTGTGGTGGCCTTTGAAAGTGCCTTTGATGCTTTCTTTAAAGTTTGTCAAGTGCAATCAATGTCCCTCGCAATGGAAGTATATTTAATACCATTGTCATGATCATTTTTGGAGGCACTCCAATAAACCTAATAATAAAGACTTTGAAATGACACTGCTGCCTCTGAGGGTGCTGCTATATAAATTGCCTCTAGTATTACACTAGATTACACTGTGGTATCTGCCTCAGAGGGTTTTATAGAAACTAGGACTCCAAGTAACAATTATTTTTATCCTTGATTCATCTGCTGATTATATTTTCAGTTAATCAATTAATTACTTTGGTCTATAAACAAAAAAAAAGAAAATATTTCCATCACGGTTTGCAGGAGCCCAAAGTTGTTTTGTCTAGAACCCCAGTAATTTCAGGTTATTTCAATGTTGGATTAGGAAAAGCAAAATAATCTCACATTTTAGAACCATCAAGTATTTCTGCTTTAAAAATAATTACAGATACATTTTCGATCGAGCAACTAATTGACTGATTAACTAATCTTTGCAGCTCTAATAGAGACACATAGCATCTTTTCAATTTGAATTTTGCATCCACTCCTGCTGGCTTTATTTGTATCAACCAGTCAACATACAATAAGAAAGATTGTCCTCCATATGACTAAATGAGTTGCTGATACATTTTCTACATAATGAAGTGAGAAAACAGATAGAACTTCACTATGCTACTGATTTTTTGGTCTTAATGAGTGACATGTCCTACCTTACACTTTCTATTCCTCCATTTTTACTAGTTGAACAGAGCATGAGCCCCCTAAATGGCGTGTGACTGAACAGAGCCATGTTGAGCTCTATACCACAGTAAGGAAACGATTAAAAATTTATTAGAGTTGAGTGACACAAAAACCTACGAGGGCGTGCCTGCCAAACACGCTCTCATTCTTTTTGCTGTCAGCACTTTTCCTCTATTCATATACAAACTGTGTAAAGCGAGAGAAAGAGGTCAATATAACTTTATATTTATATAACAAACACATTGACTTTTACTCTTATTTTTAATGTTACACAACAAATATATGTACATACATGGACATGGAAGGTTAAAGTGGGTAACACAGAGCTCCATAACCTTCTATTACCTAAATATCTTGAAGGGGCTAAAGGGTTAACACATCTCAGCTGCAGCATAACAAAAGATGAAATCTCTATGGGAGGTATCAGTGCCAGAGTCAGCAAAGCAGCACAGTCCTCTGCAATGATAACCCCATTCTGGAAAACCTATAAGCTGAGCATCCAGCTTCAGATGGACCAGACAGCGCCAGCTCAGGCTCTTAAAACTGGGAAAGGAATCTTCCAGCAGAACATAACTGAGCCTCTCAGGAGTGTCTTCATCGCCGAAACCTCTATGAGATTTTCACTGGCCTTAAACTCCAGTATTTTCATGGCTTAACAATGTTGTTATTCCCACTTTAAGTCAGATGTGCAAACAAAATAAAGTCGTCACCTGACTATAAGGCTGTTTCTGGACAAAAGGAGAGCCTGGAACTGTAGTCGTACAAAACAACTTACTGTTCGTTACTCTGTGGTGTGCAGGGCGCTTTGAGAGGGTGACGCATACCCAAACAACACCAAGCCATTGAATCACCCGTGTTTACGCAGCCACATAATTCTGCACCATCTGTAGGACTCAGGTCTGATCTTCTGCATAGCATAACAAGCTGATGGCAATGCAACAACAAGGGGACACACACTCGCTGAGCTACTGAAACACGTCTTCAAATACAGAAAGATCATTAAATCAAAACAAAGCTCTCTCGCCCAGAATACATCTTTATTAACAGCAGTGATAACAGCTTCACGGTGACGTCCTCTCCTTTGCCCTCGAACTCTGAACCAGCCGTCACCTCCTTCACCTTACAAGGCAGATGCAGGATGAAAAAGAAGGCAATGAACTTCTGACCTGTCATTCAGACTGAAGAGGAAGCTTTGCAGCTCGGGGGCAACCAGAGTCCACCATCCACTCTGTCTCTCCTCCCCTCAATGTCTCACCCTACCATCCCATAAACCCCCACTAAAAACCTCCTGCTCCCCCTTTTATGGCTGCCAGATGGTGGGGAGGCCTCCTTGCCTCTGGACTTGCCTCTCCAGTCTAGTAAAACCAGTTGACCTCAGCAACATAAAAACTGCTATTTATGAAAAGGCTTGGAACAAAACACACAAACATCCTTGCCATTGAAACAATCAAATGCCATCTCATCTCCCAAAGAGCCCTTTTACAAGATGAGAGTAGGACAGCAGAGACACCAATGGACGTGCACTCCTGCACTGGGGTGGAGGTGAGGTCCAGAGGTAGCGGTTACACCCGGGTACTTTTTTTTTCTCTGTGTGAAGGGGTTTTATTTGCGTGCCTTGGGTGTGAGAGCAGGACTTTGGCAGCATCTAAATTTCTCCCTGAGAAACGGAGAAGCAAAACAAACAGAGCAGTCTGCATTCAGGTTGAAGCTGAACTGCAGAACCACAGTCTGGCCTGCGGTTCACAACATACTGTTCCAGTACTGACTTCACCTAAAACAAACACTCTCAAGACCCGTCCACCTCAGCCAGAGGGAGAGGAATCTGAGAAAAAGTTTAGATTTGAACTCCATTAACAAGTTCCCTCCCTGACACTACTTCTTCTGCTGCCTCTCTGACCGATGTTTTCACAGAGTGCTGGGCAAACTCAAATCTTTTCACTCACTTGTCACTTGTGTAGGAGTTGTGCCCTTTGACGGCATGCTTGGACTAAGTCCAAGGTTTGTGAGCATGCAGAGTTGGGTGGGAAAGAGGGTTAAAAGGCCAAAGATTGGCTTGTTATAAAAGAGCAGTCCAATCAATGGCTTCCTTTTACTGCAAATAAATTTAAGTGATTATCTACTTTTCCAATAACAACTTTCTTCCCCCTCTGCTCACCTCAGATGCCCTGTCTTTTTTCTTCTTCCTTTATTTGTTCTACCGGTTGAATCTACCATTTATGTCCTGCAATTCAACCTGACCTCCAGGCAACCCCTGGCATGGCTGCATAAGCCATTAAGGTAGCTGTGACTGTGGGTTATTAGTGTGATAAAAGTTTACTGTCCCTCCAGCCACTCCGCACGGCTGCTGTTTAACGCCTCTGAGGAACAAGTCTGTGGGACCTTTCACACAGCATATTGGCCATGAGGGCATTTGGTCAGTAGGCCAGCAAACATACACACTTAAGACGGAAATCTTTAAGTCAGACAAGTGACACATGCAGCCAGAGGAATGAAGGACAAAACACAGAATGTCCAAGAAAGGAGGATGAATCAAACTAGAGCATCCCCTGTGCGTTGGCTTTGTGGAAATATGTAGACAAGAGGGCTTAGGGGGGTGGTGGTTGTCTGTGCTATGTTTTTTCCTGTGCGGCAGAAGTTGTGGGCAGCCGAGCTAACTGCAGCCTCAGCACTTCTCTCCATATTCTCCTGTTTCAAGCCAAGAGAGAGAACAAAGGCAGAGAGCTAAGCTGCTGCAGAGGTAATGAGGACAGAGGCATGCAGCACAGGAGTGTGTGCCCTCAATAACGAGTGCTGCTGCAGTCTATGATGGAGTCCTGTTGGATAGCGGGAATAAAAATCCATGCAGCTGCTGCTAGCAGCCACTCGGCCTGTAGTCTACCCACAGGCAGTAACTGACTGACTGCAGCCCACACCTTTTTACACTGCAGCTCTGTCTACCACAAAATGGAAACCACAGTGTGACTGGAATTTGCTCGGAGACACATTGAGATCCATGTAGTGAGACAGTAAAACTCCATTAAAACTGTTTATTCCATTGAGATACTGTAGCAATAAATAATCCGAGAGTGGCAAAATGTTTTTCACAGTTTAAGTCACTGCAAACAGAACAGTGGTTTCATTATATTACAGCAAAAGAGACTGGTCGATGGCTTGAAAGATTTCAGTCAGTGTTACCATAAAAAGTAGTCAACGTGACAGAGCAATTAATTCATACAAAGCGGATACTAATAATGCACTGTCAAGAAATCAACTAAAATGTGTCAGATGGCAGAGCTGAGTTTTCACAAATGACACAAGCTCAGATTTCTGAGAATGACAAACATTGCGAGCTGTGGTGTGAAGTATTTCAAGAAGAATGGCGCAGCAGGGCACAGTATTGAGAAAGTCCATATTATTGCTAAAGGAGAATCCCAATTAAACTTGAAGACACACCCTTTATCCAGAGTGTCTGCCAAAGTCTGTACCCAAACTCTCCAGCTCACCAGTTGGAATCAATAATGTGATTAAGAGGGGAAAAGCATGTGAAGGGAAGAATTTTACAGCAAAAATAAAACTTGGAAAGGAGGTGAAAAAACTCCAAAAGGAGAAACATGACTTTCCGGAGTTGGTTATCATATAATTAATATTCTCTGTAAGCCCAAACAATGCTTGCTCCTTTTTTTTTTGCAGTTTCAAAGCGTAGTGAATGACGATGAATGAGCAGCTCTGCTTCGCTGCTCTGCATTTCATTACTGAAAACATCTAAAACCATACACTACATGTAAACATCCTACATGTTTAAAAAAGTAACTAATTATAGTAGTTACGTATTTAACTGCTACATATGTGTATTCTTACATTATTTACCCCAAATGTCTTTAATTTTGAAGTCGAAGGCATTCCACAAAAAGACTATTTTGGCAGCTCTTGGCTGTAAAGCTGTGTCAGTGCTGGTCCATGCCAGCCCCACCCCATTAAGGCCGAACCCTGCACATCATGTGTTTCCACTTTACAGATAGGGTGGAAATGACCTCAACGCAGTAAAAGATGACAGGGGTGCTAGCGCTGTTCACCAGATGTGAGCAGAAAAAGAGAGAGAAAGAGGAGGAGGAGGAAGGGGAGAGAAAACCATTCGCCTGAAGAATTTACTGCAAACCCCCGAGGAACCCTGTGATTGAGGGTTCAAGTCGAGCTCCAGAGGTTCCTGGTGTGTCTCAGAGGCAGTCAGGGAGCAAATACCCTGGCCAGAACCGCACGCACACACATACATCACGCATGTACGCATACATGCATACATCCCAAAACTGTCATTCCACTGCACCTGCTAGCAACACAAAAGCCACTTCCTCCCACTGTGTCCGGCCAAGCCCCTTTATCCCATTTAGTACAGCCTGCACCACAACAAAGCCAGAGAAATTAGGGTGCTGCGTTGATGATAGGGCGACTAATCTCTTTGGAGGGACTCATTATATCAGCAGCCTGTACAGTTCGGCAGCTGAAAGGGGTGAATTAAATATGGACACGCAGAGATGGGCGTCTTTGTGAAGATGAGGGCACCAACAATGTCCTGCTATAGCCTCTGGAATAATTAATACATTCCATATGGGACAGATGCCCCGACCAGACTATCATCTTTGCATTTAATTTAACACATTCAACTGATACAAGGTCACAAGGGAATTGATTATCTTCAAAATGTCCATTTGTTTTGTGCTAAAGCCATAGTTTCTAAACGGTCATGTAATCTTTATATTTCTTCTAAACTTCTCTTGAGTATAAGAAGCATCAGATTATAAAAGGTCACATGACCATGGACTAAAACACATACTCCTGTGCAGCTGATTAAGGCTGTTGGCGCCAAAAGGAGAGGTGATTATTTCGTTTTTGATGGTAATCTGAAAAGCAGATTGACGTTTTGTAAGATGATGTGTGTCCTAGCTCTTCTCTTGACACTGCTAAAGACGCAAGGCTTACAATAGTCCCCTCATTATAGGATAAAGGGTGGGCCTGCTCTATTTCAGGCCATGGCTGTCGGTGTCTGCACTCGTCGACTGGATGGAAATAAAGCCAGATGCTTGTCAACGCCACAAGCACAAGGGAGGCAGGCGGCCCTGCTGGGAATCCGGCACAGCGAGCACAGTGCAGGGCAAGCCTGCAACTATTAGACACCTGCAAAAAGGGGGAGTGGGGGGGGGGGTGAGAGAAGAGGTGACCCAGCATGTGAGCAACTGTGGCTCATGTGTACGCCTGTCTTTATGAATGTAGACCCTATTATACTGATGCAGAGAGAAAGAGCAGACAGTGAGAGCAAGGCGGGGCAGGCGGCTAACACTACAAGCAGGATGCATTTGCAGAGATACAGCACATTCTGCTTTTAAGTGAGGTAATAAACAAGACTAACAAGGTCAATGAGGGAAAAGGGTCTACCTGACCACATGATGCTGTGGCAAAGAGTGACCATGACGGATCCCGGGGTGACTGTAATATTGAATAAATAACTTTCCCCCCTCACAGCAATAGAGTCTGCTAAGACAGCTGTGCTGAATTCATTTGATACGGGTGCCTGCTGACAATGCTGAATTGCTCCGTCTCTGCAAGAAAGCATGTCGAGCTGGTCTGAAGAGCACACAGGGGCTTGCAGCTTTTCACCATGCTGAATGATTGTTCTGCTGTACAACCCAAAGCTCTGACCCCTGCAAAACTAAGCTGAGAGAAAAAAGAATTGGGCTCAGAGCTCTTACATTACGTGCAGATTGACAGAGAGAAGACACAGTGCTCTCAGATCAGATTTTAAGATGCAATGTCCTGGCAGCGCAGCAGATACATGAGATGACAGGCGTCCATAATGGCACACAGAAAAACAGCAGAACAGGAGCTGAAAATGTGGATCCCACTCATTTGTTCATTTAGCGGGCTCTTGAAAATGAGCCCAGAGAAGGAGAGAGAGGATCGTTATGAGGTCATCCTGACAAATTAGCACTACCTTTCCATATCTATCTATCTATCTATCTATCTATCTATCTATCTATCTATCTATCTATCTATCTATCTATCTATCTATCTATCTATCTATCTATCTATCTATCTATCTATCTATCTATCTATCT
>JAVQJL010074020.1:0-11909 GCA_036024295.1 Nannoperca obscura | reverse complement strand
ATTGAATTGAAGGACAGCTTCCTTCACCAGGCTGTCAGGATGCTGAACTCTCTCCCTTCTCTGCCGCCCCTCCCCCCATCAACACTCTGAAACCTTCGTGTGTGTACAAGCACACATTCACATTCCCTTTAACCAGTCAATAAGCTGATTGTATTTTGCTGTATATATTTTTATTTATTTACTTATTCTTGCACTACACAATGACATACACTGTATGTCTCTTTATGCCAGGTTTATTTATTGTATGTTCTTCAGGTGACTATATTAGTATATTTTTATATTGGTTATATTTAGTTGTGTATGCATGTAAGGGATTGAGAGTAACGATATTTTCATCCTCTGTATGTCCTGTACATGCTGCAGATTTGACAATAAAGCAAAACTTGAACTTGCCAGCATACATTTCAAAATTAAAAAAACATTGTATTTTAAATATGGTTAAGTAGCCAGGGTATAAACTCATATGCTATTTATTCATGGCTATAATGCAATATGTTACTACAAAAGATGGCAAATTTTGTGTGTGTGTGTGTGTGTGTGTGGGGATCTCACCCTGGATGATTGCCAGGAGGATTACAATGACAAAGAAGAAGAAGGTGATGTCAAATATGATGCGATAGATTTCATACTCATCACCCGCTGGGTCCTCAATCTGGTCACCTATCCCTCCACCTGCTCTGACACCTACATACATGTGGAACATGTAGCACTGGGAGAGAGGGCAAGAGACAGGAAGAAGGAAGGAGAAAGAAAGACAGAGAAA
Organism: Nannoperca obscura; assembly: GCA_036024295.1. Lineage (NCBI taxonomy): Eukaryota > Metazoa > Chordata > Actinopteri > Centrarchiformes > Percichthyidae > Nannoperca > Nannoperca obscura. The sequence goes on along the minus strand of JAVQJL010074020.1, from coordinate 11,146 downwards.
GAAGTTGGATTTGAAATGGGGACCAGTTGTGATAATTGCAACTCACATTTACTGAATTTACATCAGCTTCACTGAAATATTACATTAAAACATTGTTTGTTCTGTTGTACTAAATCACAGGGGGACAAACAAATGTGACTTAAAAGAACTCAGTGATAATTACATATTTAGTTGTTTGAAAAAGAAAAAAAAGATCTCCAATAGTCAGTAGCTGTCTATAAGTTAGAGAAGCTCATGAATATACCAGAACCAAAGTGGTATAAATGGACTTAAATGTTTCTGTATGAGTGAGTCATATGGCCTATGTCCCAGTACACAACATTGAAAATGCTTCTGTACTGTGTGTTTTGATCCACGCCCCCTCCCATCCACATGTTGAAGTGTCCTTGGATAAGACACTGAACCCCAAGTTGCTTGCGATGAAGGCCAGCACCTTGCATGACAGCTCCGTCACCATCGGTGTGTGTGTGAAAGGGTGAATGAGACCAATCTGTAAAAGCACTTTGGGAACCATTAAGGTTGAAAAGTGCTATATAAGTGAAGTCCATTTACCATTTAATATGACCATCATTGAGCAAAGACAGTAAGAAAGTTTTGTAAATAGAGGTACCAAGAGGAAGTGAGCAAAAGGAGGGAGCGGGAAGAAGATGAGAAACCCAGCACAGAAAGAGAAAAAGGAAGTCTAAGTGAGAAACCAAGTGAACAGAAAAGGAGAGATCAGCTTAGATTCTCTCATCCTGCTGTCAGTGTTATTGTAAGGGATTTATTCACAAAAAGGAGGAGAGGAAGGAGCAGACCTGCCCGGGGCAGTGGCCTTTCAGCAGTCTATCCCTCCATCCCACTAAGCTCCTGTCACCTTCCTGTAGACCAGGCAGAGCTGCCACCCGACCCCTTAATAGGAAACACAAGAGCTCTATGGAATGCTATGGGTGGCTGACTATAGAGGATTAGAGTGTGTGTGTCCTGAAATTTCCAGGTGACATAAGGCCCCCTCCCAACCCCAGAAAACACACACTATTGAGCCCTTATATAGTATTTATTTCAGATGGCTTGGCAGCCAGTATTTACCCGTTTCCTCCCACCATCAATAACAAGCTTTTCCTACATATGTGACTGATATGACACATGGTTACACTTCCTACCAGATCATACATGCTAAGCTGACCTGCATAATAAGCATTGGGTAAATGTAAAGACCTTCTACCTTTGGGCCTGTATCATGAAGCAGATAGAAAGCCTAAGCTGGTAGCATAACATTCTTTCTGAATGTCACGCACATTGTTCCTATTCTTAAAGAGGTAACAGATGCCTACAAGAAACTGATCTTCCAGCAGCTCAACTGGACTGCAGACAGAGCCCGAGGGTGAACACTGTCAGGCTGAAATCTCTGACCCATGACTTTGTGTCCATAAATGGTGCTGGTTCCTCTTTACTGACAGGCTCCACTGGATAGTTCCTACTTTCAATGAGACAGGCTTTACTGACATAATCAGCAGCAGTAAACCACTGCCCAGAGCAATAAGAGTGAACAGCAGCTAAGAGGAGGCAAGTCCAACAATGTTACATTTGACAACACTAAAGCAGGCAGATGACCAAAAGAAAGATATTAATCAAAGTAATGATCAGTCTGCCATTATGCCGAGATGCTGCTCTGAGCCATTGTACCCAAGTCAACTGTATTTGCCATTCTAGTACAGTAAAGCACAATATGTTGAAAATAAGTCTGAGTGCACTACAACACCTAAAAGCAATACATTTCTCATACTCACAGTCAACATGTCATCACACTTCATGTCTGGCAGTTCTCCATCTTCACCCTTGTTGTAGAACTTCCTGAAGAAGTTGAAGGCCACTACTGTGTAGAGGTACACCACCACTGCTAACAGGCCAACTGTTAAAACCAGCTGGAAGACAGATGGTCAGTAACAATATTGTTTTGAATGCTGTGTATGATGGTTGATCTGTCTATCAGCATACCTGGAATGTTGCTATGTTTTATATACAGTAGTTGCAGGTGGGTGTTTGAGTGGAATCGCGTTAGTCCTGAAATATGTATGTGGTTGCATTTATGTAGACATACTGCAGCTGAATATGGGGTTGTCACCTGTTTTCCATTGTGTGTGACTGAGGACAAAATGGTACGCAGTGTCTTGAAGCCCATGGCGATGTCAAGCAGATGGGCAGCAAAGAAGAAGTTGTTATAGTGACCCAGGATGGACATGGTCATATACCAGGCCAAATACAGGAAGGACTGCAGGGAAGGAGATAGAGAGAAACAAAGGTTAGTCCAGGTGGTGACTATTACAGACATATATGGATATCAATGTTCAATTTGGGGCTACATTAACATGGGTTTTAAATATCTTAAAATAAGAATGGATGTTCTGTGCAAGTGTAAGTATTACATAATGATGTTTTAATGAAAACATCAGTAAAGTTCTGAGATTTGTTGCTGGTCGTGCACAGGTATTGTTTCCAAAATATTCCCACATCTGCTAGAAACCACATCAGCAACAATGGCAACCTTATTCAATAAGTAAATGTAAGTTAACTATAGTGAAGTTTGAAGAATAATGTAATTTAATGATAATATGGTTAATTTGAATCAGAAAGTGGATGGCAAATTAAGGTACAGTTTTATATTTTATTATACATACACAACATTTTTACTATAGCAGGAAATCAAAGCCCACATATGTTCATGTATTAGCAGTAATACCTTTATTTTTATTCATACTTAAGTTCATTTTCATTCATGTAGACTTCTGGGGTTACTATGAATATCATGATAATATTAAAATTCTTAAAAACAGCCAATGTTTTTGTAAACTGGAAATGCTGCAGTGAATTCAAACAAAGCAGCCAGACATAGCTGTTGAAGGATTGTGTGCTTCTACATACTTACATTGTCTGTGAATACAACCCCCAGCTTCCAGATCTGGTACTTGACATCAATGGAGTTCAGCCTGATGACAGGAGGAGAAGAGGCTCACAGAAGACGGTCATGTGATACCATATGGCCAGAGGACTTTTGGTTCCCAGTTCAGCCGACAGTGGCAAGGAAAAAGTCCCTTTTAACAGGCATAAACCTCGAGCAGAACCAGATCCACAATCAAGCTTTCGGTGGGTGGCCATCTGCCTCGACCCTTATTCAGGGTGAATAAAAGTCCTGCTAGTAAAACCTGATAGCATCAACTCTCATTCAAAGTATGAACAGATTAGCCTGCTGGGCATTATTCATAAGAACCTGTTCAGAGATCAGTGCTTGTCATACTGTTACAGGTTGGTGCGCTGAAAATCCAATATGCCTTCTGTGTGATCACAGAGAAATAGAAAATTTGTGTCATTTTGTTTTTTGCTCCCATTTGTTCATGAACTTTTTTTGAAGTTCAGGAGGAACACCTTGTATCAGCAGAAGGTGGATAACTAACATTTATTGCTTTCACATTATTAGATCCCCTGAACTGATTGGCCAGCACAGACAGCAGGTATTCACTGATTGTGCTGTAAATACTTATGTCTTGTTAAATAAAAATCAGGTCATTCAGTCCTTCTTCCATTCATAACTACAGCTAACAATTTACAATTTTAAATCATGTCTATAATTTGAAGTTTAACTATGTCGTAAGAGTACTGACATCAACAGCATCAAAAATCCTGGCTCTTTTTATATCATATAATAAACATACAGTCAAATATACAATAAGTCAATGGTGTATATTTTAATACAAATCTTCCATGTTTTATGCCTTAATAGAAGCATTACTTAAATTAAGTTGCTTGGTTAATGCATGCATATATATTATTGCCACAACAGAATACAGTTACATGTGTACAGAAAACACATATAATTGAAGGTCTGAGCAATTATCTGGGTATAAATTGGGTTATTAGTTAATTGGCCGATTAGTGTGCAGGTATTTGTGTCCGCACACACCCACATAGACACAAACACTCAGAGAATACTCACACAGCAGCAAGCGAGTTGTCTCTCCTGGGCTTTCTCTTTTTGTGAGCATCGCTAAAGTCCAGAGCAGCCTTGTCCATCCCCAGCAGCTCACTGATGCGGTCGTGGCCATAGAACTCTCCATATTTATCCATCACCTGACAAAGAGCAGCACTTCTCAAACAAACCCTTTCCAGATATGTTCTCAAAATCTCAGATTTTCTTTAAATTAAACTTTGCAGGTACAGATGACGAGGTGTCACACTCTTGTCACACAGTTTGACACAAGGAGCTGCCCAGTACAACCACTGTCCTCAACTTACTGCCACTGTGTTTAAGTAAAGTCCCCGACAAGTTTAGCCTGATTTATCTTTACTTCAGTCCTCCCAAAAATAGGAGAAATGTGGCTCTGGGCCTTGGTTGAAACTAATGTTCACTGCAATGACTAAAAGTCTCCTAAAGTGTCTATACAGAGGTATCAGGGCTGCAAAGTAAAGACGAATGGGTCCACTGCAGAGCTGACCAGAAGGAAGAAAGGCTGAAATGTGACACAAAGGGCCATATAAAATGTATATAGATATTTAACATGTCTTCTTTGACAAAACTGTACAGACATTGAAAAGAGTCTGTGAGGGAATAAGCTAGATGTGGTACATAACTCTTGCTGTTAAGATTGACTTTATGTATTTTGTTACTGAGTAGAGAAATATATATAAATTAATCCATGATAGGAGTTGTAAATAAAATCATGTTATTCACTTTCAGAATTCACTTGGACTAAAAAACGAGATTGATTATGATTAATATTATTGTTAAATTAGATTATCTGGAGAACATCCTAAGGCTAAAAGCAGCTCCTAATAATAAGGTGCATGTCAGTCCTAACTTTAGGACTAGTTTTTGGTAAATAAGTAATTCACAAAACATTTTAAACATCTGACAATCACACCCACTTCTCTCATCTATCTCTCAGTATTTCACATTCACTGTCACAGACCTCTCACTAATCCTACTGAGTAAGTTCACTCATCACATGATGAGCTAAGAGAAGAGGCAGGGTTTAAACCCTGCCTCTTCTCTTAGCTCAGGAGTTCCTTACAAAAATTTGCTCTCAGCAGCTTTGTGAAGAGCTCTTATAAAGAACCTGTAGTGCCATTTACGAGGACTCCTTGTGGTTACACCTACCTTCCTCTTCACAAACTTATCCCAGTAGTTGTTGGGGAAAGATCTGAAAATCAGAGGACAAAAGGCTCATGAGTTGCATAATCGATAAAGATGTATTGTTATAAAAATGTAACCATAAAGAATGACAACAAGAAACTCAAGATAAAACCGCATTTCTTTGGTTATTGTCTCAGAATTTGCAGTGGACATGGTAATGGTAACTGCACTGCTGACTGCAAACACACATGCTACCTCCATGAGCTTCACTTTTAGCTTCACCAGAAGGTTGTCCCATGAGAGACATTCATGCTATCCTATGCAGGTGCCCCGTCCCCCCATAAAAGCCGCTAACGCAGCCAAAAGAATGACAGCAAGAACCCCACCCACCCATGAAAACGGCCAATTTTGTTAATTGAACTGCACGAGGTACCTCTTCCAGAAATGGACCTCTCTAAATACAGCAGTTTTTCATCATCATCACCACCATATTTTTTCTCTGCTTGTTTACACATCTCCCAGTTATTGGCACGTGTCTTTTGAATTGATGTTGTAGCATATGTAACTCATACTACAAGCTTGTATACAGTAAAAAAAAAAAAAGAAAAAGAAAAATTCCCCACTCGCCCCTATAGGCGATCTGTTCCTCCTCGGGTCCTCTACCAGAGGCCTGGGAGCTTGAGGGTCCTGCGCAGTATCTTAGCTGTCCCTAGGACTGCGCTCTTCTGGACAGAGATCTCTGATGTTGTTCCTGGAATCTGCTGGAGCGACTGTCCCAGTTTGGGGGTCACAGCCCCAAGTGGATCGACTTGCTTGTCCAGCACATCCCACAGATGCTCGTTTAAATGGGTAAACATGTAAACACCGTTCAAGTAAACACCTTGAACTCATTTTCGTGTTCCTTAAACTGTTCCTGAAGCATTTTTGCAGTGTGGGCGAGCGCATCATCCTGCAGAAAGAGGCCACTGCCATTAGGGAAATAGTTTCCATGAAGGGGTGAACTTGGTCTGCAACAATGTTTAGGTAGGTGGTCCATGTCAAAGTAACATCGACATGAATGGCATGACCCAAAGTTTCCACCACTACCAGTTTTGATGCTCACATGCCCATTGTAAGCGCTTTCGGTGGTGGACAGGGGTCAGCATGGACACCCTGACCAGTCTGCACCCACACAGCCCCATACGCAACGAATTGCAATGCACTGTGTTATGACATCTTTCTATCAGAACCAGCATTAACTTTTTCAGCAATTTGAGCTACAATAGCTCTTCTGTTGGATCAGACCAGACAGGCCAGCCTTCGCTCCCCCTCGCTCCCCATCAATGAGCCTTGGCCACCCATGACCCTATCAACGGTTCACCGGTTTTCCTTCCTTGAACCACTATTGGTCGGTACTGACCACTCCAGACCGGGAACACCCTAAAAGAGCTGCAGTTTTGGAGATGCTCTGACCCAGTCATCTAGCCATCACAATTTATCTTTTGTCAAAGTCACTCACATCCTTACGCTTGCCCATTTTTCCTGCTTCCAACACATTAACTTCAAGGACAAAATGTTCCCTTGCTGCTTAATATATCCCACCCGGTGACAATTGCCATTGTAACAAGATAATCAATGTTCTTCACTTCATTTGTCAGTGGTCATGTTATGGCTGATCGGTGTATATACACACACACAGAGTCTACTCACTGTGTGTTGATTACCAGTCTGTCCCACTGCCCTTTGATGTCATCCTCAGATGGTTGTTCTGTGATGTATAGGCCATCAAATTCCAGCTTCCTGGCCACCTCCTTCTCACGCTTAAAGATTACCAGTGGCACCTACACCACACACACAAACACAAAATTGGAAATGTTTGAAAATATCTCCAATTCCACAAAAATGAAGATTAAATGCTGTACTGTAAGGTTTTTAAGGACAAATCCCAGATACAGATTCCAATCATTTTTATTATTTCAGCTATATATCAATAGTCAGTATCCTGCCTTGAGACAGTAGTATCCGATGATGCAGAAGAAGGAGATGACAGTGTGCAGGATGGCTAGGATCCGTAACATGGGCTCCATGTATCCGCTGCTCTCCTCCAGTACAAAGCGGACTGTGACAGGCTTCACAGGCTCCGCAGCCTCATCCATCACCCCCTCTTTTGTCTCCATTGCTTCTCCACCCAGTGGATCCCACTGGACACTGCTGTCTGGTTGGCTGCTGGTGTACACCACTTCCCTTTCCTCTACCACAGATGAGGATGTAGAAACCTGGTAGGGACAATTTATTAGTCCTTTAAATGCAGAAAACAAGCTAGGTCTGTAAGAATAAAACAACATGACAATAAGCATGATGTCACTTTGATGATGTAACTGATACATTCATGAGCAGGATATAATACAAGCAACACGTGCCCTCCGATACTTTAGCCTTACAATAAAATACTACCTTTGTAAATCGTACAATCGTACACAATCGTAGATTGTCAAAAAAGGCTTAATTGTAAACCAAAACTTATACAGGGAGTGGACACAGTAAGATGAAAAGTTGTATAATACCAAGTTATCCAATACAATAGTCCTGCAACACATTCGGCTTTTTAAGGCTTACGACTTTGTTGATACTTGGTCCAGGAGTTGATTGATACTTCAAAAAAATATGTGTCCGTATTTTGTGGTGTATTTAACACAGTTTATTGCGATCCATTACTTTGCATGATCCCTATATGGGTCGTATGACAACAGGTCGACCACTTTGAGGCACTGTTGTTCACCATCTAGTCTCTAATCGTGTTTGTCTGCTGTTTGCTGCTGAGCAGGTAGTGGACAGTCGCTTTATCAGCGTTTTTTCACTGAAAGCTACTGCCTGCTAATGCTGGACCAACAAGGAAACAAAGCAAAGCAGTAAAGTTCTGGCCTATTAACCCAAAACAGTGAGCTGTTTCACATTATTCAACACTTCAACACCTTCAACACTAACACAGCCCCTCAAACTGTTGTATTACTAAAGAAGGTCTGTGAAGAATGGTGTTTGAGTGAATGATGATCATTACCTTATAGAATAGGAGGATGAAGTTGATGGCAAAGGCAACAAACAGCGCCAGCATCCTCATGTTGTAGAAGTTCCTGGCAAAGTAGTTCTGCACAGAGACAGAAAGAGGTACTAATGTGTTCTGGATGTTACACGCAGAGCACATGATGTTGGACTTCCATGCAACTGTTCACATAATCACTCATATTATCAGATGAAAACGCCCCAGTTTTAGTAGTGGCTGCTAGCTTTCACTGACATTGCATTAATATTAGAGCTCTCATTCTCACTTTTACTGTCCATGCTGCATGTAACCAGCAGTTGTTGGAACTATGTTAGAATATGTTTTCAGTTGGAATTGGAGATAATGAGAGGGTTTAATCATCACTTCTGAAGCTGAAGGACACTGTACCAGTAGTTTCCTTTGGTAGGCTATAATCTTCTTCAAGAAGGCAGACTCCTGCAGATCCGGTTCATCAGACTTTGAGGTTCGATGCCTTCTCACTTTTGGCTTCACCTTCTCATTCTTCAGTAGTTTCTCTTGTTTCTCTACATGTACAGTTCTGAAAGCACAAAAGACTTCGTTTACACAAAGCTAACGATACTGCTTCACTGAGGATTCACCTATTTCACTGGGCGTTTACATCCTAATCCTTGGAGGGCAAAGTGAATAGACCCCTATGTGGATTTACACACCAAGTAATCATTAAAATAATGGTCTGTAAAGCAAAGTTAAATTGGGAATGTGTGTACATTTTATATGTCACAAATTTGTTTTAAAACCTTTTTAACATATTCCCATTGATCATCATATCACCTCTAAATAAATGCTCTAACAAGATCAACTGTTGCAAATGTTGATTTTGGTTGAAAGGACTTAGTAAACTTTACTCAGTAAAATATTCATCATGCACAAATGTCTATGAGCTACCTATTAAACATATTTGCTTTTGACAAATTCTCAAATCAAGGTCCATTTACTATCTTTTTTCTGAAACTTTCAAATGCATCTCATGTGGCCAAAGCATGCAACTTCTGTCAACAGAGGTATGTAATACCTATATAAACTTTAAAATGTGATTAAAAGCTCAGGACAAGTAGTGGACCCTGATTAATACTCTGCCCTGTGACTGTATGCTGGTTCTTCTGTAACTGTGGTTTAATGGCATTTCATAGCTGTGTCGCATCTGTACTGTGCTTTAAAGTCTCCACTGTCCACACAGTGTGTGTTTTTGTCTGCACCATAGTTAACTGTTGTAGCAATCAGATTACATAACAAAAAAGTGAACATACTCTGATGTCTCAGGTTCACAGTCTGTCTCTGCTGTTGCTTCCTTGTCCTCTGAGGAAGAGCTCCTTGACTGAAACAGAAAGCACTATTAGACAAGCCAGTTGGTGGGTGGAGTGTAGCAGCATGGCTTAAAGGCCCTGAAAATTGATTTCCTCAGTCAGCTTCTTGTTATGGCATGAACACACATTTTTCTGCCAAAGTTAGTTTTGATCATTTGATATGTGGGATTTCTGTATTTATTTTTCGTCTGTGCTCTTCCCACTGGACAGAAGAGGGCAGGACTTTCTAACATGTGCTAACGTGCTAAAACACTAAACTAAGAGAATAAACATAGTAAACAGTGCACCTGTTTAACATCAGCATGTTAGCATGCTCACATTAGCATTTAGTACAGCCTCATAGAGCTGCCAGCATGTCTGTAGACTTGTAGTGTTGATTTACTTCTGTGATTCAGATTCTATTTCTGTAGAATTGACCACAATAGAGCTGGCTTTAAAGTTTTCAAGAGACCAGTCCTAAATGACATGGAGCTAATATTTGGGATCATTGATAATTGATCCTTGATTTGTCAATTATGTAATAATTATGTAAAAAAAATACTGGAGAGAAAGAAAATGATGAGGAAAAGACAGAAAAGATTAGGAAACCAAAGCTTAGACTCACCTGAGGCCGCCGTCTGAGTTCAGGTGGGGAGGCTATGGGTGGGGCTGGAGGGGTCGAGGAAGGAACCGGGGAGTTGAGCAGTTCGGTCAGGCTGGCGTTGGGGTTATGTGGGGTTATCTTGTACTGTCCCCCTTCTCTTCTTAAGTCTAGGCCAAAAATGTCTGACAGCAGCTCGGTCTCACTGGTGTTGACTGCCAGGTCAGCCAGGTCCTCCTTTGGGAAGCTACGGTCAGAGGGTCTCTTTTCTCTGTCCTCCCCTTCACCCCTGATCTCGTCCTGGGTGGGGTCAGGCATGTTGGCCAGCAGCTCCGACACCTGGGGATGGAGCCAGTTTATGTATTTAGGAACAGCTTTTACTGTATTTAGTTTGATTTAACAAGATGCAGATACACTGTTCTATTATTTTGGAATTATGTTCAGTAACCTTTATGGTCTTGGCCCCCTCCACCAGACTGCCTCCCATGAAGGTGTTGTAGAAGATTCTGCAAAATCCTCGAGCCACACTGAACGCCACATGGAGGAGGCCCAGCAACACTGACCAGTACAAGGACACAAGGGTGGTCACCATATCCTTTACTGTCATATTCTTTATCTTCTTCATCTGCTTCTTCAAGCTCTTTATGGACAGCACCTGGAAAGGGAGAAAAGTATAGGTGAAGTGTCTGTTCAGTGGTACTTAACTGCTTGCTGTTGAGTAAAACACAGACTGCAATAACAGCATAAGACCTAAAACTTATATGTCTACCATAACAGTGCCGATCACTGGCATACCTCTTTCTGTACTAAACCAAGCACAGTGATGAACACCCTATACCTCAGTGTTGCCAGCTGACTATGTGCTCGAAGTATGAAAAAGTGCAGCAAATGTATATAATTTCTCCTTAAAATAAGTCATTATGTTGTGGAAAACTTTATTGAGTTATATTATGCAGGAATAATAGATATATATGTGTGTGTGTGTGTGTGTGTGTGTGTGTGTGTGTGTGTGTGTGTGTGTGTGTGTGTGTGTGTGTGTATATATATATATATAAAATCAATGTACCTATATATTCAACATATATTTCATCTGT
>JAVQJL010074014.1:0-16872 GCA_036024295.1 Nannoperca obscura | reverse complement strand
TGTTTTCCTGACTCCCCACCCCCCCACCCCTTTGCCTGTGACCCGTTAAATGACAGCTCTGTACAGGAATAAGCCCGTGGGAGGTGGAGAATTAGCATAGACAACACAGTAGCTATTTTGGGATCTCAAACAGCGTAGAGGAAAACTTCCCACCTACTGATGCACAGATCATCACAGACGTGTTTGAATCACAAGACGTCTGTCGCGTTCCTCTTTGCCAACAAACCCTCTTTTCTAATTATATTACAGCGGGTGACAGGGTTAATATATATTATATTATAATTAAGGTTTTGTCAAGGATTTCTGGAATGATTTTTCCCCAGACGCTAACAACAAATATTATATAAGAAATTAATGGAGGCTGGTGACATAACAAGTGACGGGAAACTGTTAAATGTTTGATGCTCTGTTGGCAATCCTCATTGGTTTCCATGGCAATGGGCAGTGTTAAACATGTTACTTTCTTCTCCGTTGTCAGGGACATTCCTGATAGCAACCAGACACACAGAGATTGAGTGCATTAAATATAGAAGTCAGAGGTATTTTACAACACAGAAAATCCTTGTTTGACAAACAGCTGACGGATTTATCGAGGCTGAACCACTCGGAGCCACAAGCATGATGAATCACAAAGCACTGTTCTGTCACTTTATAGTGTGTATTCACAATAGTGAGATCATCAAAACATGTAATAATGGTGTAATAATGGTTCATTGCAGGAAACACAGATTTTTTCCCCGCTTGTATTTTGATAGCCAAGAAAAACATTTTAATTTCAGGCTTGGAGGAGCGCAGCATGTGTCTGGTGCACGAAGGGTTGGAAAATAAAACAGAAATGCAGTGTTCTCCCTAAAATATGTCGGCGTATAACAGACAGCATTAGTGCAAGGGATTTATGTAGGCCCGACACATTCAAGCCTATTTGGGAATGAAGCAAAGCCTATCAAGCAGAGCAGAACGCAGTGATTTTCGAATGATCATCCATCAGAAAGGTCCATGGAAATATTAAGCTGTCATTGATCAATTTGTGCCTCCTTGAAAGACAAGAGCGATGCTGTCGCTGTGATGAACAAATGGCCACTGCGATGCAAATGAACCTTGATCAATGTAATCGTTTATGAATAAAACAGGCCAGAGAATCAATCAATCAATCCTTAGATGTGCAATCCTATAAATCGGTAACATTCTCACTGAAGAGAAGGTATTTCTGGATAAGCTGCATGTCGACAGGAATAAAGAAGGAGGTTTTCAGCCCAAAAAGGTAAAGAGCTCTAAATCCAGACAGTGTCTCCTCTCGAACTGTGACAGACAGTGTGACACCCGGCTGCTGCTAAAGCTATTTAAACTGTGAAAGCTAATGCTCTGGGATAAGAGGAGCAAACACTAGAGCTGACAGTCAGCGAGGCATTTCTAAAAGACTGTACATTGGAAGGAGGGGAGGACGGACCCAGGAGACAAATTAAGACGTATTGGAACAGGTGTATTAGCTGTGCAACTCAGGTCATGGAATTGAATAGGCCCAAATCAATGCGCCGAGACCGTCCAGATGCAGTCTGCTAATAAAGAAAAGAACAGAAACAAAAGCTAAAGTGATCAGGATATGATTAATGTAAAGTGTTTACAGATTATTCAGTTCTTTTTTTATGTAAAAAGGGTGGCTTTGAAATGATAATTACATTTATGCACGCACTGCAATCTGCATGTAAATACAGAAATAAATAAAGACAAACCAGAGTCTCAGAGCTACATCAACACATTCTACCTATTCAGTGAATCTGTGGAATAGAAATTAGGTTGATTATTACATTTATTTTTAACACGTGTTTACTTCCTCGTATACTTGCCACCAAAGAGCTCCTGTCATTCGTTAAACTTTTGTACAGTCTCGTATCCTTAATACTTAACTGCTTCTTCGCTTTTTTATGGGTTTGCACCGACTGCCTTGGCGCTCTTTCTCTGCCCATGCAGATTGTTTGGGAATATAGATTTTGCAGTGGTTACTTAAAGTGTTTATGCTGCAGTTGAACTTGTTGCAAGCTTCAGTCGATACATGCATCACCTAAATCATTTAAATCTGAAATACAGTGCGGACGTTTCAGACAACATTGGCCCAAGTGGAGGCAAGATAACCACCAATCGATAAAACACTGTTGGTTAAGTGTTTAATAGGAGCCAACCGGAGCCCTCAGGGAAACATGTAGCACTTATCCACTGTACTTTAGTTTAGCTTATCATAGCAGTAAGCCATAGACTCTAGAGAGCTGCATCAAATTAAAATGCATTTCCGTTCTCAGGGTAAACACACATCCTTTTAGAGGAGCCTCTGAGAAAGTATTCCCCTTTAGATGGAAATGAAGATGTGAAGAGGTTGGATCCAAAACGAGACATGACAGCAGAAGATCAAATGATATATGGCTGGTAATAGACCTACTTAATCAATGACATTTTGAAGGAACCTTTTCCAAATAATAACTCCCTGTTAAAAGTATTCACCACGACTGGAAGTTCTTTCATATTTTGTAGTCTATATATAAATGATTTCAAATCACTTACTGTTTTCAATTAGACTTTAAAGGGTTGCTCCGTTATATTGAAGTGATTTAAATCATCAAATCTACTCTGATTCAATGTTGTAAAATAAAACATGAAAACTTCCAAGGGGGATGAATTCACTTTTATATGCACTGTAAATGAAAACCTTCCATGTATAAAATGGTGGTGATTGACAGGACAGAGAGCAGCTCCTTCCCTCCCCTCAGCTACCTTGCATGGCAACAGCATGGGTGAGGAAGAGCACGGTTGGCCCAGCCCAGAATAAACCAGGTTACTCTTTCAGGGACATGGGGAAGAGTTGAAGTGGCAGACCTAGTTACTCCCACTCATCCTCTGTTTGTGCTGCTCATCAGGAGTCTGATGGAGAATGACAGAGCGTAGACTGAATATGGGTAGAGGGTTACGAAGCAACTAAATAATGTCTCATTACTTGCATATTAGGTGCAACATTAATCCAACATTAGTCTTTCTTGCCTGTATATATTTGCCTTTATCGAGCATAGCGCCTGTAATTACATTTCAGCGTGAGAGGGATAATGTGAGTGCTGCTCCTTGGGCCAAAGCGCAGTAAAATAAAATAAAATAAAAGAGATGATGAGAAGATGTGAGAAAAGAAATGACCATCCCCATCATAGCCTTGCATGATAGTCTAATGTAATAAGAAACTTCGACACCCACCACGACCCTCCTCTCTGCCTCTGGGGGTTTGTTTCTGTCGAGGTGTCGGCAATTTACTACACACTGCTCCCCTCTGTACCAGTCTGTGTAATTAAAGTCAGTTTTTTATATTTCTCTTCTGTGCTGCCTTCTCCTTCCGTTTCCTCCTAAACTAGGTTAATATGGAAATAAGGGTCTCCAACATGCTGCATATCCAAAGACTTCTGACTACCCCTCACTATTAGATCGCACCCCCCTCCACAGATGTCTTCAAAACCCATTTAAAAACAATAAGTTCTGTTTCACCCTTTTCCCGGTTTCAGGTCTTTATGCTAAGCTAAGCTAAGTGGCTGCTAGGTTCAATTTACTTACATATGAATGTGTCAAAGTTGTTGCAGATTAATATTCTGTTGGTCGACTAATTGATTGATCAATTATTAAATGTTCACCAAAGTGCATGGCAGAGAGTTGACAATCAGATATTAATAGATAATAGAATAATAATGAACATCAATCTTTTCATCTAATTCTTGCCAAGAAAGAAGATAAGCGTTCTTGCAGCTTGCAGATATTTATTATAAAGAGTACATGTTATTTTTCTTTCCCTGTGCAATATGCCTATAGTGTTTTTTATACATTTACTCACAATTATTGATTTTCATGCTTGATCCATTTTTTGATTGATTTTCATTACTGTTCTATTATCTATTACTATCTGATTGTCATCTCTCTTCCATGCACTTTGGTAAACATTTAATAATTGATTAATTAATTAGTCAACCCACAAAACAAGTAATTTGTGGACGTCAGCTTGAGCTCTGGGAAATAACAATTGGCAGTTTTCACTTTTTCACACACAAAATTATGAATTAAATGGCAGATGAATTGCTAATTTAAATTATCATTAATTGCAGCCCTGATAAACTGCACGGACTTGACTTTTGTTGAGAATGAAAACGTATTTGATACAAATGATCCACATTACTCGGGACAGAAGACATATTGTTATCTCAAGACATTCTCATCATTTTCTCCTCTGTGACATATTTAATATTCAAAGTGGACCCTGTCCTGTTCTTCACTGCTCGTCCTGTGTGTTACTTCATGTTGCCTCCTATAAGTCACATCATTGTTTTGCATGTAATTCTATTGTCTGTCGATGAAGCACAAGTGCAAATCCTTTCATGGCTTCTTCTTGTTTGTGAAAGTGATTGCGTGATGAATTTGCTGAAAGTAAATGAAGCGAGCAAAAACTCAGACAAAGAAAACAAATAGCTTACAGCGCAGGCACTTCATCATCATGATCACGAGGCCAAAAACAAACACGCACAGGTACGGATGTGGATCCCCAGTATGCATGTAAGCGCGATGTGGTATCCTGCGTTGAAACCTTCCACTGTGGGAGAATACATTCACCTTTCACGACGGCTCCGTCGCAGAAGAGGATCCTCGATATCAACATGCTATCAGTCCCCTTCAAAATTAGAAGCCCGTTGTGTGATTCTGCTGAATGCCACACCGTGAACAGCCCCGACATTTCCCCTCCATTCACCAGGTGACACGTTGTCGTGGCAACCACTGACACAGACACATCCGCCTTCACAAGACAAGGTGGTTTGTAGATGAGGTCGTGCCTTGTGCCTTTGCGGTTTGAGGAGACTTTGACATATTCAGGGGGAAAAATGCCACTATAGATAGTTGAATAACGATAGATGAATGAGATGAGATGAGAAAACCGTTGTTTGTTAATATCTTACTGTTGCTGCCCGGCTCCCAGACGTTTTAATGCTTTTCTTCTTTTCTTTTCTTCAGGATTCATATGTCGTAAGCAAGCTGAACTATATGCTGTGAGCAACTTCAATCTATCTATAAATCTCTCGATGATTAAAAACAGCCAGGACGGCTTTAGAGCTGCGTTGGGTCGATGATGGTTGTGTATCACAGTACAATATAAGGAGGTGTGGTGGGCGTGTCTCTCTGACTTACCATTGACGCAGAACTCATAGGGT
Organism: Nannoperca obscura; assembly: GCA_036024295.1. NCBI lineage: Eukaryota > Metazoa > Chordata > Actinopteri > Centrarchiformes > Percichthyidae > Nannoperca > Nannoperca obscura. The sequence continues at coordinate 11,653 of JAVQJL010074014.1, read as the reverse complement.
GTACAGAGCTCGTCTTCAAACAGGCAACCTGGAGGTGAGAGAAGGGAAACAATGTATACAATTCCTCACACAGTGGTTTCAACATGGTTTAAAAAAAAAAGACAAATATAGTTTATATTCTCGTTCCAGCTTCTCAAATGGAAGAATCTGCTGCTTGTCTCTTCATTGTATCATTGTAGATTTATTACCTTTGGGTTTTGTACTCTTTGTTGGACAAAACGAGCATTTTGAGTAACTTTGGGCTCTCTGACGCAGAGATGGGCATTTTTTCCACAATATCTGGACATTTTATGGTTTAAACAAATATTACAAATAATGGACAGATTAAACATATTGTTTAATATTTTAGGAAGTATGTTTATTTTACTGGCTGGCCGAGAAGTTTGATGCCACTCTCATATCGGTCCTTTAAATATTAAGTTACAGTTAGCTTCTGCTACAAAATCCAGCTTCCAGCGCCCCTAAAGCTCACTAAACAACACGCTTTTTCTAGTTTGTTTCATCAGTACAAAAATCAATGGGTATAAACTACAATTTGTGAATTTGTAACCCTTGGCTAGAGCTGGTTCTTCCATTTTCCAGTCTTTGTGCTAAGCTAAGCTAACCGGCTGTTCGCTGTAGCTTCAGATTCACTGTACGATATGAGCATGGTATCAATCTGGTCATCTAACTCTCAGCAAGGAAGCCAATAAGTGTATATCCCAAAATGCAGCAGCTGGTTGTACTTCAAATGCCTTGATATTGGTTATAAATGGAGGCCATGCATGTATAGCATATATAACACAAAATGTACCAAAATTGCAGTACAATGTCACAATTTCTGAATCTGTCACTGCTCAATAAAGTACAGCTTAGTACTACATTAACTTTGGCCGTGGGCCTTGCTGCTAATGGCAGAGCCATCAATCAGCAATTAGTGTGACTGCTCCTATCCCGTCTCTGACACTAATACCCCAACTCTGTGGGCAACGCGTCCATATATGAATGTTGTATGAATATTAATGAACTTTAACGCTTGGACTAGGGCTGGGTGTTCCAGACTAATCAATGAACAGATGGCAGGAGCATTATGGGTAGCCGGTCCCTGTGTTCATATTTCACACGTGGGAGTTGCAGCGAGCAGAGGACTGATTGTTCTGCTCGCCGGTCTGCACAGGTGATCCTCCACGTTTACACGTTTCCGCGAAAAAAAGACTGAATCGTGAAAAAGTAAATAGTCTGTGGGTTCAAATCTCCTCTTGGAGTGATGTTTTCTGCCTTTTAGTCTGAATGCAGTGGCACATTCAGGGTCAAACAAGCCCAGACAGCATTACACACCTTGAGCCATAGCATTTAGGCCTGTTCAATAAGCTGTTAACAGGCTCATACTGCAGAGTTTATGGCTTTTGCAATGCTCTCAACACAGAAACGATCCATTAACAACTAGGCCAGGCCTCAGCCCTTTTTCTTCAAGTCTTTTATCTTTGTTATTTCCCTCCCTCGGCTCCTCAGCACGAGTGACGTAATTGCATGCACCCTCTTGGCCCGGTGGCCTCGATGGACAGCAATGAGCAGCTCATGACCGTGAATAAAGAACAGACTGCGTAGGAGGAGAGGCCTCTTGTCAGACCTCTTAAATAATGAGAAGAGATAGGTGCGAGAAGTCTGCTAATCAATTCACACAGGAGGGACAGATAATCAGGACAGGTGTGGATGAGACAGGAACTTTTCAGGCATCACTTGTTCCAAGTTTGTTCACGTTTCCTCTTTGAAGATCCACCATTAGTGTCGTTATTCCACTCTAATTATGTCTAAATAAGTCTAGTCTGCGTGATAACTTGATTATACAGACGTAAGATGCAGCCATTTTGTTTGGCTGTTTGGCAAGTTGAGGGCACATTTCGTGTAATTGAACCATTTGGAGGTAATGTCTCCAACGTGTCAGCAAAAAGCCTATTTAATGATGTAGAGTGAGGCGTCATGGCAGAGCTGTACGGTCGCTCAGCTCTCTAGAACAAAACCAAAAGGCAGAATGTCCTGAACTGAAGAGAAACAACTTACTGCTCGAACAAATGCCTTCCACGACATGTGACTACTATTTTACAGCCCATACATCCCTCATTGTCATGGACAGATCAAGCAACGTACTGCAGGTTAACCATTGGTTGAAAACTGCACATGGACTTTAGTATTTTGTTCCAAAGCTTCCTGCTATAATAGATCCATAATAACACTCCTTTCTATAGATATTATACATAATAATATAGGACACTACATAGGAACTCTATAATACACTCTGTAGGCCACCTGCCCAGCAGCAAACAGCAGACAGACAAGGTTAGCAGCTAGCTGGTGAACACAGCAGAGCATTTAGATGCTAAAAACACAGTTATTTGCCTCAGGAGACCCAAATAGAGCTAAAATGAGAGATAATTGGACAGTCGTTTATAATTTAACATTTAACAACTTAATAAGGTGATAATATGGACAACAAATTCATGAATGCAGGTTTAATGTGGGTTCACTGTGGTCTTACGTTTGCACTGTGCAGCTGTATTTAATAGGACCAAAATAAACAGATATATAATAACAACAGATAATCGGGTCATCCCTACGCTGGACTGGGCCTTTGACTTTCCAATCAGAAATGTTAATTAAAGCTGAAGCAATTAGTCAACAAATGTATTCATCGATCCACAGAAAACTAATCTGCAGCTATATTTGGAACTGATTAATCGTTTGAGCTCACTTTTCAAGCAGAAGTGACACAAATAAACTACTTCTAGCTTCTGAATTGTGAAGGTGTGAGGCTTTTCTTTATCATATGTGTCAGCAATTATACAAAAAAGAAAAAGGCTCCACCCGGTAAGCCTGTTCAGTACTCCATCCATTCTTATTTACCCAGAACTTGATTTAGCTTGAAGAGGACAACAGAAATACAGAGGACCAAACTTATACAGAGGAGCTACTTGGAGCTTAAAGAGCCACACAGTCCCTGTTGATCAAACATCTCTGTGCTCTGCAATTAGTGTCAGTCCATTCAACTTCACCTCCTCATCACTTCCCTGCTTAATTCATTGGGTTCTCTGGGAGGGCTTGTCAGCTCTCAATATTAATTACGACCTTCCATTTAATGAAGCATCCAGCCAAGCATAGTTAGTTAGACATAGTGTGTGTGTGTGTGTGTGTGTGTGTGTGTTTGATAGGCAGGGGCATAGGATTGATAACGCCACATCCCCTTTCTCCAACACCATGCCAGAGATGATTAAAATGGCGCCTTTTAATTAAAATGCAATCACATTGGATGCTGCTGATTACCTCAGGCAGGGAAAAAAAAGAGATGCTAGAGTCGTTGTGGCTGAAGAAGAAAGCTGGTGAGAAAAAAAACAAAAGAGGGTGTCCAGGCTATATCTTAATGAAGCACCCTGACAAAGAATAGCCACATTGTTTCGTGTAATTCCAGGCGTATAAGATAATTTCACAAAGAAAATGACCTTTCCAAAAATGTACTACACTCGCTGTTGAGTCATCACGGATCAATCACAGAAGCTCATCAATGGGAAGCTGACTATTAGTCAACTCGAGTGAGTACAGCCTCAGTGGGATTTAGCGGATCAGCAGAGGTGATTTAAAGATGCTATTTAATTGATTTTTAATTTCACGTCTTACACTCACACTTATGTCTCAACCTGTTCAGCGTTTTTTTTATTTCTTATCCAGTGATTAATGTGTAGCATGTATTCAAAATCTTACTTCAGGAAAATAATCAACCTTCTGCAAAACTAATTTGACTTGTCGGGAGTAGTGCTATAGTAAAACTATTGATTAGCTGATTAGTCAGTTAATAGATTGGCCAATCAGCAGAAAATTAACTGCAATTTTGATAGAAGTGGAGCTGTAATGAACAATTATTTTCATTATCAATTAATCTAACGTGTTTTCTTGATTAATCGATCAATCGTTTGGTCTATGAAATGTCAGCAAATAGTAAACAATGCCCATCATTAAAAATTGACAAATTGTTGCAGAGCTAGGTTTTTTATTAAATACAAAATGCCAAAACAATGTCTGGTTTCAGGCTCTCAAATGTGATGATTTACTATCAGTTTTACATAACTGTAAACTAAACATCTTTAGATTTTGTACATTTATTTGACTTATTAATTTCTCATTAAAATGGCTGTCAGATTAATCCAAAATGAAAATATTAGCAGCACTAGATGTGAGCTAACTACAGGTGATGTAAATCTGCAGCAGCCTCCCCTCCCAAAATAGGCACTGCGTGACCTAATTTATCACTACAGTATGCAGGGAGAGCCCAGAAGGTCAATGGATGCAGTAAGTCAGTTCACACACTTCCAGAAATGCATGCAGAAACAGGACCCTGGATCAGTCACCTGTGGCCTCTTTAAAGCCTCTCTCTACAGCTGCGTAGGAGACACTTTCCCAGGATGCCCCCTGCCTGCCTTATTACCACTAACTGCTATTAAGTGCATCTTCTGTATGAGTAAGCAAGGATCAACAATCACACACTCACACAAACAGCAAGACAATTTGCCTTCAGCTACACAGCATGTCGGGGACAGAGCAGCATGGGCGTCTAACCTCGGGGGCGTGAAATCAGAGAGCAGCATGTTTAAAGGGAACAGCTCATCTAAGGTCGTTTAAGGAAAAGCAATTATGACAGAGAGTTTCTCATTAGAAAATTATATAACCATGTTAATATCTCAGATAAGCTTCACCTGTACATCATCGAGCCATCCGTTACACATCTCAGAGCAGATTTCAGTTTGGAGGAGCTGCTGGAGACTGTCTCGAACATTTGGCCTTGGTTGGCTGACCTTGCCTGGACCATTAAATATGTCCCGATGAGGTTAAACCCAAGGCTGTACAAGAAGTCAGAGACTTGATGGTTTACTTTCCCCTCACAGGTGGTTGGCCAGTGCCGCGATACCATCTGTGATGTCTGAGGGGCCAAGGAGGATGCTGGGAGTCTGGCAGCGAGGACAGCCACTCCCAGAGCCGGCTGTAGTTTAGGACATATTTCATTCGCTCTCTGGGGCCACAGACATATCTTTTATTATAATTATAGGCTGCGATCAAGGACACCTGACTCATTTTTACTCAGACACACACACACACACACACACACACACACCGGTACTGTCAGCCAAAAAAGCCATTTTAGAACAGTGCACCTGGTGACAGCGGCAATAAAAGTGCAAGTGAATTGAAAAGGGAGCGTGGTTTGAGCAGGGACAGCAGAGAGGAACATCACCTGCAAGCAAATTAGCATCAGCTTGACACCGTGTCCGCAGATTTAAACAGCTTGTGTCATTAAGGCGCTCGCCTGCTAAAATTAAAGATGGCTCCAAGCCTTCTCTGCTCCAAAAGGTCTGTTCCTGTCAAAAGCTGCACGTCACATTTCAGCAATTCAGCCCTGGTTGTTAAGTTTATCACCGGCCTCAACATTTTTATACACCCCTCGTGCACTTTTCATCTCAACTTGACAAGATTTAACAGTTGTTAAAATAATCCGGCACATAACCCTCCTCAAATTGGTGGTTAGACTGGCTTATGTGCATATTGAACAAAGTAGACAGAAAAGGTTCATTTGTGAGCTTTAAAAGTGCTGGTAGGTGGATTTTGATACCTTTTGACAGAGCCAGGCTAGTCCATGTGCTAAGCTAAGTTGTAGCTTCATATTGAGCACACAGATATGACAGACTCTCCTCTAACTCCTGGCAAGAAAGCAAATAAGTGTATTTTCCAAAATGTCAAACTCTTCCATGTATAAAAGAAAAAAACTAAACTTACTTAACAACATGAATAATTAAAGCTAGAAGCAGGTAGTCGGGGGGGCTTTGAGGTCACTGATGGAGGAGGGAACCTGACGTGACACCACCTGACATCCAGAGGAGTGAAACCAAACACATTTCTCACCGACTTTCCAGAGAACCTGTCTCAGAATTCCCAGGCAGGCAGGTCACTCTCAGTCACTCAGCTGTCAGCTCCAGCCCAGACAACTGCCATGAATTAAAGATGGCAGCATCACTGTGGCAACGGAGGAACCAGAAATAGGTCGGCTTGACCTTTTCCCTAACCCACGATGATTCAGACATTTGATTTTCTCCCCTCTTCTGAGGTGTGACTGGAAGCTGAAGTGCAGGACCAGAGCAAGTCAAACAGCTAAGCGCCGTCTTGAGTGCTGAGGAGCTCAAAGTGAACCAACACAACCGAGCCCCGAGGGAAATCTGCAGTCCTCCAGATGAAGTAAAAGGCTTAACTCTTATGAGTGCGAGGTGAACCTCATTTGAAGTGAAGGTCAACAGAGCACAACAGTGTCTGGGCACGACTTTGGTGGACGTGGACGTGCAAATGCGGCTGACGTAACATTTTTTGTTGTGCTCGAGTGATTCTTCATCCTGTTTGACAATTTCAAATAGCTCCAAATGAAACTGCTCAGCTGCATCATCTGTGGAGTGAAGCCCCTTTGGTTGTGTTAGTGCTAATAGAGGGTCCATTTGGGTGCCCACTTTAAGCATGAAGCTGTATCCATACTTCTCATCACTAAGGGAAAGGCTATTTTTGGGGGCTTTAGGATAAGTCACAGATCTTCATTAAAGTGTTTTAAGTACATATGTTTAATTCAATTGAACCAGAGCCTGTGTTGGCTTCATTAATAAGGGATTCTTACCAATTCTCTGTGAGTTCATCACTGCACGCGACCTCTTTCACATTTCACATAGTAATTTGATCCATTGTAAATATAAAAAGATTGATAAGTGCAGCTTGAAGGCTTGGCAGGGTCCGGCAGTAGTGCCATCCCATCACACTGGTACTTTCTGAATAATGCTACAAACAGCTTGTTTCATTAGAGCTGGGTGTGGAGTGCTGCAAACCAAATAAATGTGTGTGGAACTCAGCCAAATATGCAGGAAAAATGTCACTAATGTACCTCACTGACTACAGAAATCATTTCAATTAGTCACAAAAATAGAAAAATACCTCCCCCGTTAGATTTTCATCATCTCTCCCTTGCTTTGCCTCGCCCCCGACAGTCATTTTGTTTCCCTGCTGCACTGAGAAATGGTCTGGAGTATTAATCAGCATCACCCTAAGACGAAGCAGACACATTTCTGCTTTAATCACAGCTGAGATAGTATAGATTAATTCTTGTGCTCCACTCGGAGCCTTCAGAATCCTCATTACCGTGTTATTGTCCTCATTATAAATCTTGGCTCGGCAACACAGAGGTGACCTTCACACTGACCCCTTCACCAGCACCATTGCAATACCCGAGAATGTTTTTACACTCTCTGCGTCACAAGGCGGAGGAGCTCAGGTATATGGCGACGTGAGAAAGTACTCTAAGGAGCACATTTGCAAGGATTATTGAGCAAGTGGGGAAACTCTTTTACCAACATTTGTACACCTGACAAGTCTCCAAGAGTAAAAAGCCTCTATTGAAGTAATTTTAGATTGGAGTGTAAAAGAAAAGCAGATCTCCCCCGAAAACTGTAACACAACCTTCCTTGCCTCTCTGGTGGCACTGTTCCTCCTTGACCCAGAAAATTTTCCAGGTTCACCTTGAACCGAAGCAGGAGAGAGAATAGTGAGCTGGATTGCCTCGACACGTTTGTTTGACACAGTTCTGACTTCCTTCCTCTCAAGAGCCGCTGACATTTGTGGGGAAAGACACAGACGCACCGCCAGCCGCTTTGCTCCCACTCCCTTGTCTCAGTAACCGCTCAAAGCCAACACACTCCTCCGAGCATCTGTTGAGTCACAAAGAAACGTCGCACTTCGTCTGTTATCACACCAGCCGTGGCAGCATCCCAAAGCCGGGAATATACAGCCTGCTTTGTGTCGCTTTTTGATAAATTTTAAGGCTACAACTTTGAAAGGAAAAAAAAAAACAGAAAAAAACTTATATTTTAAATACTGCAACACTTGAATATCACTTTACAAATTGTCAACCCCCCCCCCCAAAACAAAAGACTGGAGCAGCTGTATGCTGGATCAGTGCAGCTGAGAAGAGGTCGTTTATAACACTGTGTTTATTAGTTAGAATCAATAGGCGTGTATTACATGATGACGGCAGAAAATCTGGATGTTAGACCAATTACACTCATACTGAATGCTGCAGCTGTTGAGATTGTTAATTTAGAAAAAAATAGACATTGTAAATAACACAATGCTCATTTAACCACCCTGTGCAGCCGCGTGCACAAAGAAAGGGGCGTTTTGCACAATAAAATCTCATCCAATAAATACACAGCCATTTAATGGGTGAGTCAAAGCGTTTAGTGAATTCTAGATAAGCTTCACATCCAAACTGTGGGTAAAGTCCGAACTGAGGGCCAGTGCTGTATGCTTCAAGCTCACCAGTTCTGTCAGGATAACTCAGACGTCCTAAGAGATGAGAAAAATGCACTGCGACCTTTACTGAGAGCGAGAGAGACACCACGGCACGGTTATATTAGTTTTGTCAGTCCTATTTGCTTTTATCCTTGGATCAGTTTTTGCTTTAATTATGATTTGCTCATAAGGCATTCAGGCAGAGCTTAAGAAATACAGTTTCATTATTCAGATATGTCTCTGCTTCTAAAATCTAATATACAGCATGAGCCAGTGATCCCTTGTTGGTGTTGGAAGCGTATTGATATGCGATCTGAATGGACATACTATGTGTTTGCAGCTGATTGAAGGTTTTTGGCCACTGTACAGCTCAAGGACGAATCCTACTGACTTTCAAAGTGTAACTTGTCCTAAACTTTGGTTTATGACCAAATATCTGCAAAACTATAATCATCCTCGCCTGAACTTTGAGTTATTAGCATGCTAACAGCAACAAATATTAGCATGCTAAACTAACATGGTGAACGTGGTAAACATTATACCTGCTAAACATCAGTATGTTAGCATAGCCGCTGTGAGCATATCAGCATGCAATGTTAGCATTTAGCTCAAACACTGCTGTGTGTGAGTACAGCCTCAAAGAGCTGCTAGCGTGGCTGTAGTAAATGCATATTCTGCGTACACTATGCTGTTATTATGGCACAGATCAAAAGATTAAATGTGATTTGTCTTTATATGAATTGGATTTGAAGCACGGATGTAGTTACCTCTCATATTTCCCTTCTCTCACTAAAATGTGCTCACCGTGTCTTATGTGTGAACATATAGGATGAAAATAAACCACTTCCAGTGAAGCAACATTTCTAACCCCACTTGAATACAGTAGTACCATGTTCATAATCCACACCTTTGTAAAATGTCACTGTTTTTAAAAAGATTAAATATTAACTTGTGTTTTATTAGATTCATATTTCTCTGACTTTAGTTGATTCCGTGTCTGTTTAACAAACTTGCTGAAAGCACATTTATCCTGCTAACAAAACATGACCTTGCAGCTAGAGAATCGCTGCCTGTCTGGTTAACAAACTGTGGGACTTTCAGTGGTTGTTATTGGGATTCAGGGCACTGCCAAACCTCTGCAAACAGAAAAGAGACGCTGAACAGAATTTTAACAACAGGCCTAGAAACACTGATTGCAAGGCACTAGAGTGTTAATGCGCAACAAAATCAATTTCCGCAAATTTTTTATTGGCAGGACTCTCTTCAGTAGTCAGTGAATTCATTATTCAAATTCTGTTCTTCCTATCTTAGAGTAAACAGGGCATTAACCTTTCTGCACTTAAAATAAACCTTAGTGAGAAAAATGCCAATACTAAATTAAAATCCATCCTTTTTGTCCTCTTTCATCAGTAGAAAAACATTAAACAACCTTCCAGGGTGCACTTCATGACATAATTAATGTGTTACTGTGTTGTTAGGGTTGTGTAGTTTGTTAAACGACTCCCACTGGTAGAAGTACCACCCTTTGGCTAATTCTTATGCATGCGTGTCTCGCTGGAAGGCACTGGCCTTGAGGCTGGTTATTGAGTCATTTCAGGAAAGACAAGAAAAAGTACAACTTGATAACCCGTCCGTGACCTCTCCTGTTTGGTGGAAGACCGCAGCGTCATCCTGGAAGAGACCGCGCAGGCATCATGACCGCATCAAGGTGACCAAACAGCTTGTGTTAGTTCTTTTTATTGTTGTTCATGTCATCCTGTATGGGGATTTAAACCATGTGAGGCAGATGTATATGTATGCCAACTCTACTGTCATCTTGCACTATACTTACTCTATGAAGGCAGAGAGCACTAACTACAGAATCTGTGAAATTAACAAAAATGGTTCAAAATTTTCAGGCTGGTGATTAAATTAACAAAGAGAAAAGCTATAATCCCTTAATGTTATGCTTGTTTAGGCTAATTAATTCATCAAACACAGTAAGCTATGTAGAAACTAAATTGGTTCTTTTATCTTTTCTATTTTTTAAATAGATAATTATTTACACTCCATAGTTGCGGATCAGGATGCCTACGATTAATATTTACAGTAGCCTATAGTAAAATAAATCATAAATGATTCTAAAATGTAATATATTCAAATGTGTGAGTGCCAGATCACATAAAGTCCAGAAGTCTAGACTAGCTTCAGCTAGCTGTGGCTATCTCCCCTGCTAGCTTAAATTTGATTATCTCCCCCATGATCTCCCCTGCTTTAGCATTAGCTGTCTCGTTGTCTGTCTCTCTGTGGTGATTTTACATGCTGTTTTGACAATAATCATACATTTCCATGAGATTATTTATTTTTAATAGTAAGTAAAACATCTTGAGTCCTGAATCTATATCACCACCACTGATGTACACTTACACAAGAGCTCATGCATTCAAATGTTAAAGTATGTAAACCCTAAAGAGGTTTGGATTAAAATGATAAAAAGACAACACTACTTTTTAAGCACTTGAATTGGAAATGTTCAGATATTTCTAGTCTCACGCAGAAGGCCAGATTCACACCACTGTTGAAATTTTACAGCACTTCATTTCATAATCAGAGCATGCAGCTGCAGACTTAGCTCTCTCTGTCTGGCTTTCATGTGCTCTCAGACAAACAGGACATACGCACCCACACACAGCACGCTCTCACTGTCTCTCTCCGATAAACACACACGTATATACATGCAGGGTGTTTATTATATATAGGTATATATGTGTGTGTGTGTGTGTGTGTGTGTGTGTGTATGTGTGTGTGCAGCAACATCATGGTGTAATACGCAGTGGGACTCATTAAAAACAATAACCATCTCTAACTCCCAGCCACACTCTGACAGTGGAGACCGGAGAAAAACATACTGAGAATTCAATGAGAGAAATGACTCACTGACTCATTCACAAGCATAATAAAACCCCATTTAACATTAAAAATGTTTAAAAACCGTACAGTGTGTATGAATATTACACAAGAATTTTTTTAAAGTATGGACACACTCTGGTTCTAAATATAAAGAATATGATGCAGCTCCGTGCCTTTATGAATCATCACAGAGCAGGAGTGCCAGCCTGAGACCTATATTTGCCTCTTGCTCAAAATAAAGTTTATACCGTCATGTGTTCTGACTACTGATCCTGGAACAGTAGGTGTGATTAGAGGTGTACATTAGAGGTGGTGAGTAAGGAAACACACACACACACACACACACACACACACACACACACACACACACACACACACACACACACACACACACACACACACACACACACACACACACACACAC
>JAVQJL010074002.1:0-11322 GCA_036024295.1 Nannoperca obscura | reverse complement strand
TATTTTTTTTTATGTTGTTGTCACTTTATCTAATACAATTTTAGATCTAATGTGGATGAGCTTGTTTATTTATGGTACTTTGTCTAATTTATCTTTATACATTGTAGCCTCCCTATTTGTTCTTCTGGTTTAAATGTGTATTTGATTTGTATTTCTGGATATTTACGATGCCAGCCTGTATGTACTATGTGACTGTAATTGTAATAATGATTTTAGTCCTCTTTATCACACCTGTGATCTGTTTTCCTAGTTGATAAGCGATCCACATGAAGCATATACACAATACATTTCTCTCTCCCCCCCCTTCCAGAAAAAGATAAAACCTTAATTTATTCAGGAAAGTTTTACTGAGAATCAAGTTTGCGCTCTGATCAAACTTACACACATTCACACCCAATAAGTCTGTCCTGATGGCCACAGAGCAGTTGGCGCGTTAAGAGCCTTTCTCACAGGCACCTCAATGGAGGTATAAGTCCAGGAATCCAGGAATCAAACTGGCAACCTTCTCCTTCTCTAACTTTTAGGCCACCACTGCCCCTAGGAGAAGGCTGGCGTTGGGTTCCATATTGTCTACAAACCAAAACCAACCATTAATCTGTCTCTCAACACTTGACGACTTCTCCAGCTTGTCTTTGGCTAGCAGCCCCAAGCCCACTAGTTCCCAGTGAAGATGTGAATCTTAAAAAATGGGTCACAATTTTTATTTTTTAACGCATAAAGTTAAACAGCTGGACACTGTAGATTTTAGCAAACATTTATTATACAGACATTTTTTGTTTGTTTGTTTGTTCTATTTTCAGCCGCAGATTAATACACATTTTGTGCTCTAGTCCATGTTCACCACAGCAGGGTGGTGCATGTGGGATCAACTCAAAATAAACTTACACTGCTCATGTTCATTAAGGAACATGTTACCCAGTGCAACGGTGTGGCTCACTGATGTGTTTTTAATAGTTTTTGGACAACAAGGGATCTCTGTGGCACAGCAGAAGAAGCTCAATTGAACTTACAGAAGCAATACTTGTTAGTTAGGATCAATTCATCATTGGTTTTGGTCTTTTCGTGTAATATAGAATATTTACAGTCAAGCTGTATCTTTTATGTGCTTGAAACCCCCGTCTTTATTTTTTAAATTCCTATGTCACAGTGTGCTTACTTACTGACTTACTCGTGGGGACAAACTGCAAAAGAGAAAAGCATTACATTAAAGATCAGGAACTTCAAGGTGAATACATTACAATACAGACAATCACACTTTTTATCTGCCTTTTACGTTTCCTCTTTTTTTTTCTAATTCTCCTCCTCGAACTTATCCCCTCAGCAGCCATCACCCCTCCCATATATTCTTTCCTCCACCCTCCTCTCAAGCTGTTGTTCCTCCCTCAGACCCTCTTATCCTTCTCTCTCTCTCTCTCTCTCTCTCTCTCTCTCTCTCTCTCTCTCTCTCTCTCTCTCTCTCCAGATGGGTGGCAGAGTAGCAGCTTGCTGTGGTCAGGCCAATTATTTACATAATTATGATCTTCCACTTAACCACATGATCCCTTACCTGGGCGTGGGCAATTACAGCCACCATCATTATGCAGATTATGCAAATACAGTCAGAAGCATAACAAGGTGGCGAGAGATCACACATGAGCAAACACGTGCCCTGCAAGTGTGTGTGTGTGTACACACTGTTGACATGCGTGTGTTTCATGGTGTATATACTGTATGTGTGCAACAGAATTTGGGAACATATTTGACAGTTTACTGATTTGCTAATTGTATGTTAATGTCTCTTTGTGCCATTTGCTGTCCACAAAACGTCTAAAAGTCAGACACCAGGCTGTCTGCAGATGTGCCTTGAAAAACGGTTTGCTGTGTTATGTTTTCTGGGATCAGGGTTGAATGATTCCATGAAAAAATCTGCCAAAAGACGTATATATTTTCTCCCTATAGGTTTGGTTTTATGAGCCACCCACCACTGCATAATACAAGGTGAATGCTTAATGTTTGGCAATGAAATGTATTCAGCTGCAGCCTCATTCACCTCATAAATCACAGTGCTTTCCCCTATATGATGTTTCATTAGCCATTTTTGTAATTAAAAGTATTGGTATCAGTACTGATGTTAATGATTTTTGCACTGGTATAACTACACTGGTACAGATCGAAACACAATTTCATTAACTGGACTGTTCTTTCTGAAAAGAGTTGAGCTTTGCAAAGGTAATTTTTCAGTGTTGTGAGCACCAACAACAAAATTCACCTCCACTGTATTGGAGTGACAGGTAAAATATCAGGAAAAGATATCTCAAAAACTAAATAAAATGGAAAAATATCTGCATGGTTAGATAATGAAAGTGAGAAAATATATAGTTAAAAAATGTTTTCCCCTTTTTAAAATTTGAACGAACTGACCATTTAACCCTTTAAATCAGACTAGATTTGTGGTGCCTGCTTGTGTTAAGAACAAGATTCCCTGAGAACAACTTAGATACACGGAGATGAGAGGACTGTAAGTTTTCCTTTGTGTATGTGTGTGTGTGTGTGTGCGTGTGTGCACGTGCGTGTAGTCACGTGCAAGTTCACTGAGAACCTGCTAACATGGTGCGGCCAGGTGGCAGACTGAGCCATGCCCACAATCAACAGGCTCTTCAGTGAAGCGAATGCATTGATTGTGTGTGTCTGTGCATGTGTGCGTGTGTGTGTGTATGCGTGTGAGAGAGAGAGAGAGAACGAGAGAGGGAGGGAGGGACACATCCCTCCCGGCTGGAGCGCTGTGGCACCTCACAAGTATGGCATGTGCAAACACACATCTGCATTATGAAGCATACAAGCCCTGTCTGACCGTAACTGCTACCTAACTGCTGTTAACCTGCTCTCTGTAGAGGTCCCTCCTGACGCACACACATACACACACACACACACACACACACTGACACATTCAATCAATTGTATTTTGACATGGTTCATGAACATGCAGATGGTGGCGGGCCAGTGGGGGCAGAGAACTGAGTATCTGAGTACTCTTGCTCTTTCTCTCTCTCCTTGTTTGCAGTGTAACTCAGCCCTGTAGACATATATGTGATTGCCTGCGTGTATGCGTGTGTGTGCGCGCGCGTGTGTTAAGGGGTCCACATCGCTGTAAAAGATATTAATTCCGGCAAATTTTAGCTGCAGTATTTTTATTTGGCTAATCCTCCTGCCATCTGCTCGTTATCATACACCGCGCTGCTTATTACAGTTTTACTCTGTGTGTTGTGTGTGTGTGTGTACTTTGAGCATGTGCATGTTGTGTGTATGTGTGTCTGCTCTGCAAATTGTGTGCCTGTATGTGTGTGAGCTTCCAGAAGTTGTCGTTATCACCTCGGGTCAAAATCTGCTGGCATTTATCCCAATCTCCCCAGTTCAGTGAGCAGGCAGGCTGCGTGTGTGTGTGTGTGTGAATGTGTGCTTGCATGTGAGATCTCACATCAAAGCTTTTTGCTTGGTCTAAATGAATGTAAACATCACAGAGCAGGCATGTTTGCCGGTGTGAGCGCTTGTGTTTGTGTGTGTATGTGCTGCTGGGTGTACATGTGCTTTAAGTGAATCCTGTGTTAATTAAGAGCTCATTAGTGACACCAGCTCTTTGACCAATTAGGGTGGCTTGCTTACTTGCTCACTTGTTTGTTTTCTGGTTGAGACTTTTTCTTGGCAAAAGGAAGTATCCCAGATCCCACATGATGTTAGTATGTGTGTGTGTGTGTGTGTGTGTGTGTGTGTGTGTGTGTGTGTGTGTGTGTTTTATCTCCTCTGTGTTATCAAGCTGTTGTCATGGTCTTTTATTCATCTCATTAATAACAGCGCCCTTGAGGTGGAGCACCGCGACCCTGTTTTCATCGGCACACGCTAGTGAGCAAAAACATGCGCACAGTTGCACACAAAGATGCTGACACTCTCACACACACTGACACACACACAATTAACAGCACAAGAGAGCCTGACAGCGTCTTCCTTTGAGGCAGCACCCATCTCAGCCTCCTGCAATAATACACAAAGACTCTCTCCACATACGGCCAAACACACACACGTGCGTGCCAGCAGCTTCTCCACCCACTAAAAACATATACATATATACACACAACACCTCGTGTCCTACTTTAAATAAAGACTCAAAAAGCAGATTGAATTCTGGCTCCACCACAGCACAGAGCCCACCTTGCATCTAAACCAATGAAAAACAAGGAGGTAAGAAATGAGACGGGAGCAAAAAAAAGAAAAAAATTGGAAGCGAGACAGTTATATTGAAGGACACTGATCCACAGGGTGTCCTTAATCTATCATTACAGGGTCTGTAGCACAAAACAAGCTAGATCATCATTTGGAGCATCATCAACATTGAATTTTGCTCAAAACTTGAGCTATGTGTTAATTGTTTTCTGTTTTTCATAAAAACTCCCTGGATGGAAGGACAGTCTCCGCAAAGTTCACAACCATTTTGCAAGTCTGCTGGAGTCATTACTCTTCCACAGTCTGAGAAATGAGTATTTATTTGTGTTTGTAAAACTTCTGCTGCTGTGCAATGCAGGGGAAATATTTAGAGTGAAGTTATCAACTGTGCAGCAGCCAGTACAGCAGCCTGAGGCTGAGTGAGAAGTGTTTGTGTGTGTTGTACTGTGTGTGTGTGTGTGTGTACGTTCATGTGACATCTGCCATAAATCACAAACCACAGTGTCCTTGTAGCTCTAACACATATCATGGAAATCAATGCAGAGGTCAAGTCGAACAGAGCTATCCAACCCCTGAAAATACCACAGCAGCCAATAAATATGGCAGGCTAATACACACGTCAACAACTTGACTTTCTATTGACTCGCCACAGATAATGTGTGTGCGCACGTGAGTGAATGC
This sequence comes from Nannoperca obscura, assembly GCA_036024295.1. NCBI lineage: Eukaryota > Metazoa > Chordata > Actinopteri > Centrarchiformes > Percichthyidae > Nannoperca > Nannoperca obscura. The sequence continues at coordinate 6,447 of JAVQJL010074002.1, read as the reverse complement.
ATACAGAAACCCAAATGTCACAGAGTGTTTGTCCATTCTTCTTGCAGACGTTATGTTTGATCTGGTGACGTGAGAACTGAAGGTGAATTATCTCTGTTGGGCCGATGTATACAGTATGAAAGGATAAATCTGGTGATGTATTTTTCTTATTGACAAGAAATTCTATGAAAGAGACCAAAACAAACAATGAACTGATTAACAAGTTTTGTCTGTTTAGTTAAAGCCTGATATAGCTTATTCTTTTGTGTAATGAGCTCCACTGTGGGTGACATGTTCCTTCATTATGATGAATGCTGCCGTGAATCCTACGTACACTGTCCTCCTGTTGTACTAGAAGAACAGATTTGTGTTAATCAGCTGAAAATAGTCCCTAAAAATAATATTATTAACTCCTCTTTGAGTAACAGTGCCCTGCTTATTTAGTAAACTAGTTACCATTTTTAAACAAGAAAGTATATATTTTTTACCCTTTTTTAAGACTTACATCTTCAGTAGTAACAAATATGCTGAGCGAGATATAGACAGGTATAGTCTATAATGCCATAGACAGGTTAAGGAAGTGGAAAAGAAATGAGAGACAGACACAACGTTGGTTTTGTGGTCTTTCCAGAAGAAGAACAATACAGAATATCACCAGCTTTATCTTTTAAACATAGTAAAAGATGGTTTTGTTTATTTCATGACATGCAAAGTCCCAGCAGCCTTGATGCGCCTTCTTCTGGGAATATGTTCAGGTTTAAAAATATAAAAAAGAGTTTTTTGAAAAGACATTTGAATTGCGATCAACTGACAAGGGAAAACAGTAAACTGCTGTAGTGTATGTGTGTGTGTGTGTGTGTGTGTGTGTGTGGTGGATATCACCAGGAGGTCCAGAGAGTGGGAGATAGCAAAATGCCACTTTCTTTTCCTTATGATACCGCGCTATGGTCATGATGAGCTCTGGGTAACACACACACATCTCTTTTTCTGTGTTGGTTTCTCAGATTTTTTTTCTTTTTCCCGTTGATGGTTTTATGAATGATTTTCATGTAGATAATGTGTATCCTTAACCTGATTTTCTATTGTTGCCTCTAATTTCCATTCCTGTCTCATACTTACTCTGCTCTACTCTTTCTGCCCTGACTAATCACACAGTAATTGCTCCACATTGCACCCACGCACACACGCACACACACACACACTCACACACATCCTTTACCCCTCACCCCCTACATTGTCAAATGATCATTGAAGAGCGAGCGTGTGGCTGACACTGTCTCCACAGCAACGGCAGTTAGGACCAGGAGGGGGGCTGGGGTATCTTCCAGTGTGTGAATGATGAGAGCTTGCACACATACACACACCTACATAAACACAAACATAGCGGACAGGTGCACACAGCCACACACACATATGATGGTGCCAGCTATAACAAAAACCCATTTACGCACATGCACAAAAAAACAGTCAAGTTCACACACACTCACGCACACACGTTCTAAAGTACACACACTACACAGACATTAAGCGAGACCTGAAAAAAGAGGATGAAAGAGAGAGCGGAGGGAGGGAAGGGGGGGGGGGGGTTGTTGCTTCCTGGAGAGATTTTCTTCTTCTTCCTCTCTTGTTCACATGCACATGCTGATAGAAAACACACACACACACACACACACACACACACACACACACACAAACAATGACAAAGCACCAAATAATCACTCTGATTCAATCATTTATGAAAGCAGATGTATAATTCAAAAACCAGCATGAAACATTCACAAGGCAAAGAACATTGTTTAATCTGCCCTCTGCCCTCTAATTGCCCCCGCAATCCCCCCCAAACCACTCTCTCTCTCTCTCTCTCTCTCTCTCTCTCTCTCTCTCTCTCATCACCCCCTCCTTCTCTCCCACTTTTCACTTTTTGCTACAGCCGGGTTTTTAATCATTGACCACAGTCTGGCCCAGACAAGTAAAAGGTCAGAGATCAGGTTTAGGGGTCGGTGGAAAGACACGTCGGGAAGGTCTGCCTTCATGCAAGAGAAGTGTTCTGTTTCAAACATTATCATTCCTATAGTTTCCTTTACTGCTTAATACTGAACAAATTCCCAGTTTACACACCTTGTCTTTCCTCCTCATCTTGTCTTTGTAATTCTCTTCTTCACGCTTTCTTCTCACTGGCTTCTCCCTCCCCCCTCCTGTCTCTTTTCAGTGTCTTTCTGCCATCAGACATGTTTAAGCACCTTTCTCAGGTAACCTTACAGCCACACCAAACTTTTATTTATTATTTATTAAATGGTTGATTATTTTCTTAATCAGTGAATTAATAATTTGGTCAATAAAATGAAAATAAATGTCCATCACAATTTCCTAAAGGTCAAGCTGATGTATTCAAATAGACTGTTTTGTCTGACCAACAGTCCCAAACTCCAAATTTTCAACTTAACAGCTGGAACCAAAAAACTGTTTTTGCATTTTTGCTTCAAAAATTACCTAATTAAAATTAATTAATAATTAATCAATTATCAAAGCAGTTCGAGCAAATCGATTAATCAATTTCAGTAATCAATTAATTGTTTCAGCTGTTTCATTCTATTTTAAGTTGGCCTTTCTGTCCCATGTAACTCATTCAGTCAAGCCTAACAACATAGTGCAGCAACAACTTGGAGAAAATGAGCAATAAAATGAGCAATAGAAAGTCTATTAAAACAAAATAGTGTACACAGATAATGTAATCTACGTTATAAAAAATTGTAGAACTTTCACAATACTAGCAATAAGGAAATACACAACTAAAGGCATACAACATATATCTTTGGATCAACCCTGTGAGGAAACTTTGTTTTGACTGAGAAAATGAAAATGTTCCTGAAAGAAAAAATTATATGTTGATGAGAAATCTTTTTTTAAATTTTCAAGTTATCAAAATAAGGAATTTAATAAAAAATAAATCTTATTCCACACAGGCACTGCAGTATGTGTGACTATTACAGAAGCACAAGGTAACCCTCCTTACCTGGCAGAAGACAGTAAATCAATGTGACATCACTCAAACTCTTAATTAATATGAATGAAAGGAAAATTCACTCTCCGCAGCCATGTGACCAGCCGACAGTTTGACACAGGACGAATGCCAGCACAGAAGAATAAATACTGAAGAAAAATGGTCTTACCTGGAAGGTAGAAGTGTGGAGTCTTTAATCCAAACATGGTGCTGGATCAGTCCGCTGACTCAGAGAAGAAGAGTCTGGGTTGCAGGAGGCAGGGAGGGGGCTGTGGTCGGGTTAAAGAGCTCGTGGTTGGTGTAATCATCAGACGGCTCCCTGCTACGACCCTCTCTGGGCCCTGTGGCTGCGAGGAGGGAGGAGGAGAGAGGTCAGCCTCTGTCTACCTCCCTCCCCTCCTCTTCACCCTCTGGACTGAACCGGTGTAGAGCAAAGAGGTGGAGGGATCAGAGAGGAAGAGGAGACAGAGAGAAAGGGACAACAAAACGAGATAAATTAAGGAGAGAGGGGGGAAAAAACGCTCCACAAGCTGAGGATGGGCGACAGTGTGCTCATGCCATCTTTTAGTGAAGAGATTGCCTGGGAGAGAGAGCCTCTGAGAGAGTTGGGAGGGTGACAGGAAGGATAGAAAAAGGGGGGAGGGAGTCAGAGAAAGAGAGAGTAGAGAGAGAGAAAGAGAGTCTTCAGTCGGCGTTCTCTCCTTTTTATAGTCCTGCGCTTTGTAATCCCTTTCTTGTTATTCATTCAACGGCCTCTTGCTCGTTTGGTGTATAATGATCTGTTTTTCTGTGCCTCTGTTCTCTTTTCTGTCTCTCTTCTTGCTCTATCCTCCCTCCTTTGCCTCAGTCCCACCACTGACTGCTCAGCTCAGCGAGCACAGAGGAGGAGGAGAAGAAGGAGGAGGAGGGAGGGAGAGAAAAGAGGGAGGAAGGAAAAAAGAGGGGAGGAGAATCATATGACGGATGAGTGAGGGAGAGATGAATGAGTTTATGTGAGTGTGGCGCGCACACGTGTCTGTGTGTATGTGTTTGTGTGAAATATGGAGAGCGGACGAAGGATGATTTAGTTAGCGTGTGTGTCTGTGTCTGTGTGTGTGTGTGTGTTTGTGTGTGTGTGTGTGTGTGTGAGAGAAAGAGAAGAGAGTAGAAAGAAATTGAGAGAAAGAGGGAGGAAGAGAGGCGAGAGGGTGTTGATGCAGTTCTCATTATCAGTAGATTGGACTGGTGCCTGAGTGACAGCTGATTCATCATGGGAGAGAGAGGAAGGGAGAGTGAAGGGGAGGAAGAAGTGTGTGTGGAGCCGGTGGGGGGGAGGTTGTCTGGGGTGGGGGGAGAGTTAAAACCTGCCCTTAAGCATCTTCTTCATTCAGATCTCCTCTTCCTCTTCCCCCTTTTCCTCCTCTCCTCTTTTTCAGCCTCCAGTTGTGAAGATCAACAGTCTGCTGCTTTGGTTCACAGACACGCTGGTGAATACCGTGATGTGTCCAGCATAACTGTATCATCCACACACACACACACACACACACACACACACACACACACACATAGCCCCAAAACCGGTCACATGCTCCTATTGATTAGACAGGCCTCATATGTCTGACACATCACGTTAGCCGGGCTTTCCATCAATTACTGTCCATTCTTGGCGAGCTAATGTCCCATCTTCTGTCACAAAGACCAAATTCTATCACAACCACGCTAAAGCCGGAGCCAGAAACCACTGCCCCCCCCCACACACACACACACACACACACATACACACAGACACACACACACAGAGACACACACACACACACACAGACACACACACAGCATCAAACCAAGCTGCATCACAGGGGAATGATATGCCATTAGGAGCAATTATTTGAGGTGGCGGTTCTGTGGTGTTCTGCTCGTTGGTGGTACAAAGTCAGTTGTGGCGTTTTGGAGCGTCTTCTTGCCGCTCGTGGTTTCTGTGTGTGAGTCCACGGCAGCCCGGAGGAACCTGGCCGCTCTATCACTGTCTCCATCTTCACACAGTAGCCCTCATTTCTCTCTGTCACTTCCTCTCTCGCACATATGGTGCTTGCAGCCACATAGCATCACAGTGTCTGTTTCATTGCGTGTGCGCACACACATTCGAGTATAAGAATGTAGATTTCAAATATAAACTCCTTTTTCCCCATCTCAGTTTTTTCACCCTTCTCTTCCCATTTCCTCTCTATGTCTAATTTCCCTATTCGTCTTCTTCATCTTGATTTTTTTCTTCCTTCTTTACATTTATTCTCTCTTTTTATTCTTAACCTCTCTCCTTCTTCTTTGTGAGTTGTGAGGAGGAAGTGTGCTGGAGATAAGATTGATCGCAAGGGTCTCAAAGAGCTATCTATAACCCCGTGTGTCACCGCTGAATCAATGAAGAGAGACTGCTGTAGGACACACTGTATACAGCACACACACACACACACACACACACACACACACGGATGAAAACACCTACATTCATGAATGTAGGTGTAAACATGAGCAAGGACACACATTAAGAATGCATACATGCACGCACGCACACACTCACACACTCACACACACACACACACACACACACACACACAGCTGTGAAAGAAGTTGTGAAACGTCAGCCAACCACAAACTGACAGTGGGGGCAGACTGGAGAGAAGAGATAAAGAAATCTAAGGAAACAGCAAAGAGGATGGAAGGTGGTGGTGTTGGCGGCAGTGGTGGTGGTGTTGGTGGTGTGTGTGTGTGTGTTGTGGGTGTGATAGGAAGGGGAGGTATCAGAAAGAAAAAAAAATTCTTGCCAGTTTCTTGAGATTGGTTCAGAATCAGATCAAACTATTATTTATCTTCTTTTCTGTGTGATCAGCCCCAAGCTGTTAGCATACACACTCGTACACACACAAACACAACCCGCCAACACTCTGTAAACACCCCCGACCTCCAGGTCAAGACAGTCGAGACCCTTTGGCCCCCCTGGGGGTCACGCTCTGCTGCACGGAGTCGGGTCAGCTAGGTCAAGAGAGGAGGAGGAGGGCCGCCAAACACACAGCACGATCTGTGATGATTACAGACAACAGCCAATAATGAGCGTCCACCTCTGACCTCATCGCCGTGGAAACATGAGGGAATGCCTGTCACCGAGGGAGCAGTATAACTCAATCTATCACCAAACAGTGCAGGATGAGAGGAGGAGGGAGAGACTTTAGAGATGTGGTCAATAAAATACCAGCCTCTCCCAGCCCACAGCCCTCCTTTTCCTTACTGGAGCTCTTGTTCTGTCTTCAAAACAGACCCCCCCCCCACCACCACCTCTCCTCTCTTCCCCTCCCTGGCTCTTTCTCTATCATTTTCCTGTCAGATGCATGCTGTGGCAGAATAAGAGCTGACACCCCGGTCCCACCAGGGGCTGCCATCCGCACTTAAACATTTTCTGTCTCTGCCACGTCCCCCCCCCCCCCCCCCCCCCCCGGGGG
>JAVQJL010073993.1:0-10997 GCA_036024295.1 Nannoperca obscura | reverse complement strand
CCCCCCCCCCCCCCCCCCCCCCCCCCCCCCCCCCCCCCCCCCCCCCCCCCCCCCCCCCCCCCCCCCCCCCGAAGGGCAGTCAGCAACGGGGTGTTTAAGTACGGCTTCAAAAAGGCCTTAAAATCTGCAACCTGGCCACTGCAAGTGTAATAGCTCAGTATATAACTCCAACATGCTATTCTGCCTCAGACTCAAGACTTAATTATTAATTCAAAACATCACCTCAGAGAACAAAGAGACCGGGTGAGACGGGATTGGTTGGGAATGTTTTAGTTGCCTTTGTCTCAGAGATAGTTACTGATATCATCCTGCAGTGAATCAAATCTCTATACAAACGATAGCTCTCCATCTTGTTGCTGGTTTTTCAGTGAGTTTAATGGTTTTCAGTGACGGCAGCGGAACGTCTGGGTCGGACCCGCAGAGCTCACCTGGATTCCAGCGTGACTGCAGAGGTAAAAGTCAAACTCGTACGGGTGGGTGATGTCCGTGTCCACTGTGGTGCCGGCAGGAATGTTTCCACTTCGTCCAACCTGAGGGGGAAACGTGGTTTAACAACTGCCTGAGAAATCCCCTTCAGAGGCCTGCACAGAGACCCTGATGTCAAATCCCCTTCAAACCGAAGGAGAGAGCATGCAGCCGTGATACACGACTCTCAGAGTAGCACTAATGTTAAAACTTGTTTGTTACTCACCCGCTCGTTGCGATCTGCACAGAAGAGGCGCGTGTGATGCCGTTTCTGCACGACAATGTAAGTAATCCCCGGCTGGTAATCTTTCTCCAGACTGATGCAAGCCTCCCTGATGGCCAGCAGCTCGTAGTAAAGCACCTGCGCACACAAATACAGCTCAAGTTGAAGCAAACAAATGGCCAAATGTGTGGGTTTATATAATTAGGGCAGAGACCGACTGGAGAGTAGGAACAAGACATTAAGACGACTTGTCGAGAACTTAAGGTCACGTGCTCCTTCTATAAAAAGGACAGTGAGTTACCGGTCAAGCTGGACACAACAAGGCATGTGCTTCTTCAAACAGGCGTGACTTTGTTTTATCAAGTGTCCAACAACAAAAAAAGTTGCTGTACCTGTCTGAACTGTCCCTCTGACACTCCGTCCCTGTAGAAGATGATCCTGGTGGGCTTGTAGCGGGTGGATTTGTAGAACTGGATCAGGAGCTCTCGCACCATGGAGGCCAAGTCCTGGATCACCTCCTGCCTGGGCCTCTGGACCCGCACCGTAGCGCAGTACCTGCTGGGGTGGGCGTCCATGCTGCCCACCACCTGCAGAGGCACAACATCAGTCAGACAGGTGAGAAAGTCAATTACATGCAAAACACTGCAACTTAAGCGCATTTAAGAAAAACACATCTGTGCTTTTCTGCAAAGGTATGCAAGTAATACAACAAATTAAACACAATTACAGATGTTACACTTAAATTAGGCCCTAAAACTATACAGTACTCTGAAAAGCAAAAAAAGACAACGTGCATTTCGTGGCAACAGACAGGTTAATATGAGTAGAGTAAGTGAAGAACGCTGGCCCTGCAGTCTCACCGCTGCAATAGATGGCTTTTTCCCATCTCCTGCTGGAGGATGAGTGACATCGGCCCCGAGGAAGATGACGGGCTGCTGGAACACAGAGGGTCTGGACGGATGAGGAGACACACAAAATTATCTCCCAGCCGGTCGCGACAGTATTTTTAAAACACTGCGAGCGCAGAAAAAAAGATGAAGAAGGAAATACACCTCCACTCAACCCGTCTAATAAAATGAATGTCACATAGCCTGATTGTGACTAAGTGAGAGAGAATATAGCTAAATGCTAATTTAAAAAAGTTCTGATAAGTCGCAGCGGGAAGAACCCAGAAGGTGGTTATTTCTCTTTCTTTGCGGTGTTCTTTTTACCGTTGGTGTGGAACCAGGATGTTGTTGATGCCTCCCAGCTTGACGTTGATCTTGAGGCAGAGGTTTGAGAGGGTCTGAGGAGACGTCTTCACCACATTCTTCACCTGCACGCACTGAGTGGCCATGCCGAGGAGGGTGTCACCCACGCGCTTCACCTCAGCTGTGGGTCAGTGATGGGATATTCTTTTAACTCTACATTCTCGGGGTTACAGCGTGCACCTAAACGCCTCGCTAAAAGCTCACATGACTGGAGTGAGGCTGCTTTACGTTTGTCTGTATAAAACGGGCAGCAGTAGCCCAGAGCTCTGAGAGTCTTGATTATTTTTGCTGCTGTTAAAAATAGTTGTTGTACCGTAGACGGGCGTTTTCCCCGGCAGGATCACGATGATGAGCTGCAGCCCGCCGTACGTGTTCTTCAGGTGTCTGAACATGGGCTCCACGCTGTCGGCCCCCTGGGCGTATTTACAGAAGCACGGCTGGCCTTGGATGGGCATCCCAGCATCCTTTGAGATTTTACGCAGCTGGTCAGTGAAGCTCCTGAGCATGAAAAAAATAGAAAGAAATGACCATACATGATAATATAATATATAATGTCACTGTGGATGGAAAGTCTGTCACTTAAGGAGTTACTAATCTGTGCTCAAAAAGAAAAACGTGTTTTATGTGATACTATATGCGTGTGTCTCATCACTTTCCCACTCTTACGAACAGCCCTTTCTGTGAACTCACTTCAGGATCTCTTCTCGGCACTGCCTCTGGGTGGCGAAGCAGGCGATGGCCCACATCTTGATCTCCACCCCGGTGTGAAACTGCTTCCCCCTCATGTCCCACACCCCGTGGCTGGGCGTGGCCACCGTGCGGTTCTGCAACGACAGTGCAGGGTTGATCTGCTGGGGCTGGCAGTCACACAGACAGAGTACAAGGACAGAGTATGGATTCAAAGATTTAAAGGATGCAGACAGCCAGTGGGAGCTCAAGGCCAAGGACTGGTGATTATTTAATAGGCTGAGATAGATAGATTGATTGATTGATTAATCGATCATGACATAAGAGACATTTATTTCTAACTTTCATCTGTGCTTGCTTTCGATTGGGTCATGCATTTAGCGTGTGTTGCAAGAAAACATGTTTTTTTTATGGCAGACATGCAAAACAGAGACTGCTTCATGGTATGATCTCGCAGAACAGCATGCAGAGTATTAAAACCACAGAGAAGAAAAAAGATGTGGGAGACATATAAGATCATGAAACTAGATTATAATCACAGGGTTTCCACACAGAAAAGCTGTTGCCTCAGTGTGGCTTATTTTGACATTTCTTGGCATACTGATGAAGGAGTTTCACACATGTCATTGATCGTGAAATCATCTGAGCTTTTGTTTTTGGAACAGAAATCCAGAGCCACCAAGTGTCAAGAATTCAAAATGATTAGTACAGCTTTTCTGACGAACTGGAGGAAACCCTGCTTTCTGACACGCACGCACGCGCACGCACACACGTGCACACACACACACACACACACACACACACACGCACGTTGAAAAACAGACATGCATATAAAAGCGTGATTTAAAGGGAAGGTACCATAAATGGTTCAGAGCTCACCCTGCCGCCATATTGCAGCATGGGGGCCGGCAGGACGCGGCCCGTCACCTGAGCCATCTCATCTCGCACGCGGAACTGAAACTCCTGGACGAACGGGTCGGCCTCGTAATTGGCGCTCCTCACCTGAGGAGGAGGGGAAACGATTTGTATTGAGCAGGAAAGGGGGCTTATTGCCGTTTTTTTTTTACTCTGGTCCACAGGAAACTCACCAGCCTGCTGATCTCCTCCTGTCTGTCTGGTGCGGAGCGCGCGGTTGCTTTGATCATGGTCGACGTCTGGTTATCCGTTAGTTTCTTAATGCAGCGCTGTCCAGCTACGATGTTGCACACCTGGAGGGAAAGAAAACAGCAGTTTAAAATCAGTCCAGCTCTTAATCCAGCCTGATAGTCACACTGGGTTACCACTTTGTTTCACGTCACTCATGCAGTTCTGTTTTGATTCGTCCAAACCAATCAGGAGCAGGTGATGTATACGCTTAGAGTTTAAAGTTTCATTTTAATCACATAAAGAAATATGTTGATTTAAGATCTGTACATCAACTTGTGTCTCATCAACACGCTTGCTGCCATTTTTCTGGGTTTTATTTACTAACTTCCTGATCAGGAAGATAATGTCCCTATTCTTAATCCCAGCCTACCTGTTTCCCCAACTGGCCGGAAACATCTGTCAAGAGCTAAACACAAGACTTATATGACTTGCTGAACAAACCTGAGTTGTGGGCTACAATATCATAACAATATAAAACATGGGATTTAGCACCGATTGGTGCACCGATCATTTTGGTTTGTGAGTAAGAATGAAAGAGCATCGGCTGCCTGAAACAGAAAACCACAGGAAAAACTGTTTCAAAAGTTCCCAGCCACAATGGCGGCTATTCTTTACTTCACTTCCAAAGACAGATTTGACCAGCAGTTTCCCGGTGGTGTAATCATACAGCCACCATCAGTCCTTACCTCCAGGGGCAGGTAGGTGTGTTTCTGTTCCTGGCCCACCTGCAGACAAGGCAGGTGGGGGTACTTCAGCTGCAGGTTGTACTTCTCTCTGAAGTACTGTGCCACCGTGCGTTCGACGGTCTGACCGCTCTCAAGCTGCAGCGGAAATCTGTGGATTTGAAGGCGACAACGAGCTTGTGTTAACGCATGCCAGCGACAGCTTTGATTGTGGGTTAGCAGCTAGTGGAGTGCGATGTGGAAACGTACGTCTGGAGGCTGGCAGGGCGTCGTGTTACATTGCAGACTCTGTACTTCCTACGCATGGTTCCACAGTGTGTCACTTCCACTTTAAGACCTGCGGAGACGAGACGGCGGAGGCATCGGCATGAATCAGCAACGTTTAAGTGGCTGAAGCTTTTATTCATGAACGGAACAACTGAACGGGCTTAAATCCCTACATCACCGAGATTCAGCTTGCATCAAATAAACTGTCAAAACACACAAAAACATCCGACACTGAAGAGTCTCCCGCAACATCAAAGAGCTACAGTTGCTTCCCGTACAAACACACACAAAGCCACGCAGGGCGGGCCTCGTGCTGCAGCACAGTGACAACAAGCGCTGCCTTTCTTTGGTGACATACCTTTGATCTCTTTGGTGAACTTGACCCTGTGGGAGTCAGGGAGAGGGCGGGGCTGCTCGTCAATGTTGTGAATGTCCAGGACCTCGCACATGAACTGGATGACTGGCTGGGCTTTATAAAAAGCTGTGGCTGACACTGAAACGACATGGCACACGGTTAAAGTGAAAATCAATTTTTATTTAGAGCCATAAATACACCGATTTCTCTTTGAGACAAACTGAAATGACCAGTGCCTGCACATTAGAAGAAAGCCTGCTAGTTTAACAGTTCAAACAAGATAAACTAAAGAAAACACAAGTCTTGGCCATGAGTCCAGTGAGGTTTTAATTAGAATAAAAAAACAGTTGAACTTTTCTGTGTTTAAGTTAAAGGAATAGTTTGACATTTTGGTTTTTACGCAGGGTTATGTGCTGAACCTTTTCTTAACACCTCTTCTGGTTGCCTGGCAACAACAGCCATGACAAGCCTAGCATAATAGTCCCGCACATAACCCCTGGTATTGATCTTCTAACTAACTCTTGGCAAGAAATTGATTGAGTGCGTTTCCCAAAATGCCCTTGGTTTCACGGCGCTTACTCACCATCAATGTTGAGCATCATTTTCCACATGGCCGGCCGTACTGACTGATGGAAGCCGAACCACACCTCTCTTCCTCCACCTAGCGGGTGGTCGTAGCCCTCTGGGGAGGAGAAGAAGGAGCGTCCGACAGGCGTGTACCTGGTGAGGACAGAGAGGTTCACAAAAAGGGGACACAGAGGTCAGAACTCGGCCTGGGGGTTCCCTGTGTGGTTCACTGTGTGGTTCACTGGATGCAACATAGCACAGGTCTGACACCACAAGAGGCTAAAAAGGCGTTTGTCACTTCCGTAAATGGATTTACCAAGTGGCACATCTTGAAGTTGATTACACAAAAGATGCTTTCAGTCCACATGTTGTATTCAAATCTCACTTAACATGCTGGAAATGTCTCCACCCGTGCAGGTTTTGTAGGGTACATACGCGTTTCCACCAAACTGCACCTGTTACAATATGTGGCGTCCTTGTGGTTGAAATACTGCATAATAAATTAAGGGCGATATACAGCAGCTCTGGGATGCAAGTATCCGCGGATCACATTTCATGACCAGAACTAATCAACAAGAAATACCTTTCTCATGCTTAATTCAGTGCTATTTGGATTGTGACTGCTATCTTCATCTTCCTGTCACTGAAAACTGTAACATGGTAACGGTAAACTACAGCATATTTTGAGGTAATAGTGATTTGAGCAATGGATTTAACCAAACTTTCAAATCTTAGAAATTATCTCAAATATTTGGTCACACTGCTTTAGTGTGACAGAGGTGAGAATGTCTTTACTATTCTTTTTTTAATATTCCTACAACAAAACTCACTTCATGGAGGGCAGGTGTCGAAGGACGACGTCCACGGCGTGAACAGGGTTGGTGCTGATCGGTTTGTCCAGGTCCACTGGTTCGGCCACAGCGCGTCCCGTCAAGACTTCGTGCAGCATGTGCCAGCTGACCAGCGACACGAACTTAATGGTGACTTTAAACGGGCGGTCCTTCCCACCGTCACCTGGCAGGGTGACATCCAGATCGACCTGGAGAAGAAAACCAGGGTTATTGTTGCCTTCTGAGCAGTGTGAGCTATGTTTCAGGGTTGAGCAGACATTCACTCGACACTTGTGACCTTGACATTCTCCGTCAAGCTAAACTGTTATTTTTGTTGGTCTACTACACAGAACACCAGCGGCCAAACTTTAGCTGTCGAGTCTTACCCCTCCAGTGGCAACAGGAAGTGGGTTAGCGGTGTAGAGGCTTCTCTTCCCATCGTAAACTGGCAGAACGTCCCCAAAGATGGTCACCTTAAAATGCTGAACCATGGAGTCCACCACCTCCCTGAAAAACAAAACACATCACCACACACAGCTGGTATTAACCAGCTATCTGATAGAGTCACAGTCCAGCTGGTCTACCCTGGACAAACTAGCCTCGTCTCCGGAGGACGGTCTGTTCGTAAACCGGTTTCGGTCTTTTCTCAGTTACCTGTTGACCCGGCGAGGACATTTTTCAGGCTTGATGTCCACCTCATACAGATAGACGTCGATCTTGGGTATTTCCACCTGGAAGCAGTTGGCCAGAAGCTTGATGGGCTTCCCAATGGTGCCATAGCCAGGTCGCCGTGGCAACGAAAAAAGGGCTTGGGCTTCAGCGGCTCCTAAAACAACACAAGTCAAGAATAAGCAAGTATCCAAATAAAACACAACTGTTTACATCAAACGCTGGCATTCTTGATCAATTATTAAATTGCTGTAATGATAATTTGAATATATTACAGTATATATCTTAGTAATATAAATACATCGTGTTAATGTATATTAACAGGCTTCCCATCCGGCCCGCAGAATATAAATTAATTCAGAAAATGCAAGATGGGATAAATGGAAAAAAAGAAAAAAAACACAAAACGTGTGTCAACTCGCAGTCAGAGGTCTCTGGTTCAACTCCGCTGGCTGGTGAACATTTTGTTCTTTGCTCGTGCAATATTTTAATGAACAGACTTATAGCTCTCATTTAAGACTTCCTTTTATACATTTTTCTCCACATGCTCTTACATATTTATGTTTGAAAGTCCAGCCCCAACCTTGGACAGATGTAGTTGATGACCCGTGCTATAGAGAATTATCACCCGACTGTGCTGTTCCCCTCAGCTCGACGGAGCCCTTGAGCGTCTTTCAGTCATTGTTTTGGTTGTTTGTAACTATACGGTTTGGTTCAGGCTCAACATTCACATTAGAGTTGTTTTTCAGTAGGAAGCGACGGTTTTCAGCAGTAAAGCTGTAACAGCCCCTCAGCACACTATCAAACTGCAGAGGCACAAAGTGGGCGGAGCATTTAGCTGTTAAAAAGCCAGATATTTCCATCAGGAAACCAAAACAGAAAGGAGAGTGAAAGTTGGACTCATATACACCAGCTTGACACAAACACGACTACACTTGAAAGCCAATGTTGCTCCGTATCTGTTGGACGAAGGAAGGCAACTGTTAGCGAACACATTTGCCATATCAACTGTAACAGGTTAAATGTGTTGATGGTGTGTTTACAGCTTGTTGTGGCCCACATTAACCAATGATTGTAGGTTTAATTTAAGACACATTTGTCTTAATATAGGTCTTGCAGTTGTTTTTTTTCCCCTTAGAGCAACACTTTTAGTAACGTGGCACACAATCCTCTAAACCCAATCAATAAACCAACCTAGCATTTATGTCAGTTCTGGACATCTGCGTCCAAACATTCAACGTACCAAAACAGCAAAAACAGAACCCAAACCACTGCGCTTTCAAACTGGCTGAGAGCTTCGAGAGAAAGACAAACTGGAGGAAGGAAGTGGTTAATAAGGAGGAAAGAGCAGCCGGTAGGTGCTGGGACCGAAGATGGTCAGGGACGTTAAAGATTGCTTCATATCAAACTGAAACAAACTGGCTGATGCCGTTTCCCCCCCACAACAATCTGATAATGACCGTATAACAAAGGTTACAGAGTTTAGTGGCATTTTAAATAAAGACCGGCTCGGCGCTCAGAAGATTCCTCCTGACTGACATGACCTTTGCCAGACGGGAGGAGGAGTAGGCGGGTGACACGCCGCGCCAATTTGACACCAATTTTCATAAATGCCAAACTGGAAAGTACTCTGTGATAAAAAGTGACATCACACAACCACACAATTTCCACATATATGACTCAGAGGACACACACACACACACCAATATAACAAAGTCTGCACATACCCGCACTGTTAAAATAGCAATAGAGCTTTGTTGTAATGCAAGAAATATATTTTTAACTAAAGAAAAAGTAGAAATGACGAACGTGGCCATGAGCAGCTGACAAAACGTGTTTCAGCTCGCGGCAAAGAGCTCCTGTCGGGATCGACGGCTGACCCTGAACCTGCCGGTAAGGAGTCGGCTTTCAGTGAAGGACTGCTCTTTCGGCTGATGCGTCCCCAGGTCGCTTCCTCCCCTGTGCCGTCCCCATGGCGACGGCGCCCATGTTGCTACAGTTTCTCCATGGCAACTAAAGGCATGCTGACAGGAGGTGGAGGAAAAACAGCTGCACACAGATTTGTCTCGTTCATCTGGGAGGTCCAGTGATAGAAACACAGGCTAAATAGAAGACAATTTTACTTCAATGGACATTATTTTAGATTTTTTTTAGAATATTGATATTTTGATGTCAATGCAATAGCTGTAATTTCAGTATTTGTTGATTACTTTATAATCCAATGCACATAATTTTCATTATTTCCAGTGTATTGTCTATTTAGAGTATCATGTGAGCCAGAAACAGACTAAATAAAGGACTCCTCTTTTTGCTCTGCCTATGAGTACATTTTCATTTCTATTTTTATTTATTTTTAAAACAAAGAAAGGCATATTAGAAAGTTAAAACAAAAGGAATCCAACTTTAACTTTCTTTGGGGAATTATGGAAAACATAAGCAAAAGACAGAAAGCAGCTTCTGCACCTCTAATGAGACAAAAACACAAAGGTTCACTGTAGAAAGAGCAACAATGGAGAGATTAACGACCGCTTATCAGGATGCTTCATCATACAAATGCAACGCTCAACTAGTAGCAGCCCACAGGGAGCCGACTTTAAAGAGAGTACTCCACTGATGTCTTAATGTACAGTCCTAACAGCACTGCACAGATGCTGGAGACAAAACATGTGTGTGAAACTTATTCTATTTAAATAAATGTTATTTTAAACTTGCAGACTTCAAGAATTAAACAGTGAAACGTTAATGCAGTTTTACTTGAGATGAAACCAAAAATTCTCAGCTTCAATAGTGAGTATTTACTTATTTTCTCTGTTTTAGACCATTATAAATGTAATGTATCTTTGGGTTTTGGACTGTTTGTCAATTTGACGATGTTACCTTGAGCTCTGGGTAAATATAATGAGCATTTTTTTAAAGTTCTGGAAATGTAGACTCAACGGTTAAGTAATTTATCAACCACAAATGCCAAACATTCACTGGTTCCAGCTTCTCAAACGTGAGGATTTGCTCATGTATGTCATCAAGAACTGAATATCTTTGGGTCTTGGACTGTTGGACAGAAAATATCAAGCTATTTGAAGACAGAATCATGGTTTTGGACATTTTATATAAGCAAACAAATGATTTAATGCTGAAAATAATTGTTAGCTGCAACCCTACTTTCAACAATACCCGTGTTACACAGATTTCACAAGTACATTAAGAGTACTGCAACCTTGTTGACAACTGTGGTCAGCTATTATGTTTAAAATTAAATATACATGAGTCCATTGATCAAATTGTTACATCGTTTTAAATTTTCTCTTAAAGCTCGGCTGTCTGCTCAGAAGGTGAAAAACGGGTGGAGTGGGTGAAGAATGAATCGGTCCGTTTCAGTGAACCAGTTCGGCCTTTTGTTTGCCCCCCCCCCCCAGTCCAGCACTGGCCCCAACAACATCAATAATATAACAAGCTATGAGTCACAAATTGTGACCCTTGGCAACTAAGTACATTGACTAATGCCCTGCCATGCTCAATTGATTTGTAATGATCACAGGCAGCCGTTAACTGAACATTATTCAATAGCTAGGGTAACTATGGCAGCAGCTGGTGTGAAAGGCTGCCCTTCAAACAGATATGAACACACACACACACAGAAAGTGAGCCAGCCTCTCTCAAACTTCAGGCACACCTGACGGATTCACCACCTGCCTTTGACAGCCGATAGAGAATGACGTAGATGATTCAAGTAACCCCCGAGACTAGTTGGCGCACACACACACACACACACACACACACACACACACACACACACACACACACACACACACACACACACACACACACACACACCCACACACACACACACACACAACC
>JAVQJL010073991.1:0-49965 GCA_036024295.1 Nannoperca obscura | reverse complement strand
TTTCTGAACATGACAATGAGTTCACTGAACACAAATGGCCTCCACAGCCACAGATCTCAATCCAACAGAGCACCTTCGGGATGTTGTGGAACGGAAGATTCAAATCATGGAAGTGCAGCCGACAAATCTGCAGTTAACCATCACTAGCAAGGTGTACATAATAATAATAATAATAATAATAATAATAATAATAATAAAGTGACCAGTGAGTGTATATATCTTCGTCTCTAATACTACGACCAACGCCCAGTTTGGACTGCGTGGTCAGGTTTATCTAATGTGCTGGGCTGCTTAGGTTATTTATCACCAGCCTCATAATGTAAATATAAATAAAAACACATCCTGAAAGTTGATTTACTGTCAAGTACTTGCACAGTGGAGTCCCCCCACTTGTTTATTAATATTAAGACAGACTTAATCCAAGGAGATCTAGAAAGCCTTAATAAATAATTTAAGTATTGAAGTTTCAGGTTCCCTGTAGGTGTCTCCATATCTAGTGGCAGTATTAGGTGTGCCGGAGGCCGGGTACAACCTGGAGAGGTCACCAGTCTGTCACAGTGCTCAGACAGGCTAGTGTTAAGGTTTCTGATCCACCTGATCCACAGGTCCTTTCCCCTTAACTGGGCGTGAACCCAGGACAGTACTAACCACTGAGCCCCCATTCCGCTTAAATGATTAACCAGTTCACCAAACTAATTATGTATTGATCAATAAGAAAAATAATCCTTGGTTGCACTCCGCAGACCTCAAGACCACTGCTGTTAAGGAAATCCATGTATAAAGACACTGACATTGAACTGAACGGTAAGACGTGGAAAATGTGCTCATGACTTATCACAAAAAGCATTCTCTTTTTATTTTGTCCCTTGTGTTAATCGTCACTTGTCTTCATCTTGTAGTTTTGTCCTTTGGCTGCCCTGAGGAGGTGACTTTCACCATTCACTGGTACTTAAAATACTACCCCTGTCACAACGAATTCAACAATATCGAAGTAAGTGCAGAAGCTTAATGTCAGACAAATAATCGGACAGTCTAAGTGTGTAGACTTGATTGTTTTAGGAGTGCTGAATTGTGACTGTTGTCTGTAGGAAATGTACGAGTTAACACAACTGAGTCGTGGGAAGAGCCTGGATCCGAATCCCCTTGGAAAGGGAGAGTACATCGAACACAAACACAGTCCCATAACATGTAACAGCGGACTGCGCTCCTTTCCAATGCTCAAAGTGGGTTTGTTACATTACTCTCCTCAGCATATACTCTGCATCATGGCATGTATTATCTCTCAACATCCAGTAACTCTGTTTTTCAGAAAGCTAAGGCAGTTCCACGTCCTGTTAGACCGCCTGTTGAGGGTGAAGTGCCAGTAAGAAAAAATAAATGCTCTTTGATCTTAATAGAATTGTGTAAGTTTAAGTTTAGCAAAGATTAAAGAAAAATCTTCAGAGTGATCATAATCGGCCAGGGTTCAGTGTCTTTTAACTGTATTTTGTTTAGTGTTTCTTTAATGGTTTCCACATGCACATTTTTTTTAAGTGACAAACACTGAATGACTCTTGTAAAACTGCAGGATGATAATGACACCAGATTTATTACTGAGGAGTACAGCGACAGCAGCAGCACCGTGAAGAACAGCAGTGTGAACACCAAAGACAACGTCATAGCCACCACGTGGAAGGATGGGCCTTACCTGCTGGTTGTTAAGATTGAGTCCAGTAAACAGGATTCCAACTGGAATTTAACAGGTGAGATTTTCTTAAACTCATCATGCATGCATGCATACATAATACAACATGGTGCGTTATTGTGCAGAAGTTACTTTACTAATCAGAAGCATTTCAAACGTTGTCACCACCAGTTAATGTGTTGGGAAACATGCTTCGTTTCTCTGACGTCTGGGTTTTGTTTTTCCAGTTAATGTGGTGATGAAAGGCAGCCATGGCTACATTTCTATCACAGAATGGCCTCTCATGATTGTAAGTAGACTTCCTAAGGAATCAGTTTTTTTACTGTTTTGGGTTTGTAGATGTTATAAATGACGATACAGAGTCAAAAGATTCAGCTAAAAGTCAATAAACAGAGTTGAAGCTCTGGTCAGCACAGAACAATCTACTCCAGGGAAATGAGTTAATTATATTTTATAAACTCAACAGCAATGTCCGACTACAATAAATAAATATGTTTTTTCTTGTGAAAAAACTCTGCAGAGTGCGTCACAGGACAAAAGATCGTTGGATTATCATGTAACTGTATTATTTGAGAGGAGAAGTTTGAGTTTGATTTAAGTTGAAAACCGAATGCCTTCGAGCTTCATTACATTGAAGTGAGCTACAGCTGACCGATCTAAACCTTCAGTGATCTGAGGATAAAGAAATCAATGTTTTTGGATGAACTGTCTGTTTTTTCTGGAATTTGGTCTAATTTGCTAATGAAGCACAACTGCTCCCATATGTGTTTATAAACTAATCCCTCACTGTCGGTTTGTAGTTCTACATGGTGATGTGCATAGTGTACATCCTGTACGCCCTTCTGTGGTTTATCTGGGCCGCGTGCTACTGGAAGGACCTGCTGAGGATCCAGTTCTGGATTGCAGGGGTCATATTCCTCGGGATGGTGGAGAAGGCAGTCTTCTGCGCCGAATATGAAAACACCAACACTGTCGGCTCTGCTTGTAAGTGTCTGCAGATCGTCGCCCTTTTCCTTGTGAGATGGTTGGTTTTTAAATGTTTGTTTTCTGTTACTGCCTTTTAGCTCCAGGCTTGTTGATCTTTGCTGAGCTGGTTTCTGCCCTCAAGAGGACTTTGGCACGATTACTCGTCATCATCGTCAGCCTTGGCTACGGCATCGTAAAGTATGTCAAAATATATCTGTAGACACAGCTACTTATACAAGCAAAATCAGGCAATGAACTTTTACATTGTCTTTGTCTGTTTTTTATTTAATTTTAGGCCTCGGCTGGGGATCGTAATGCACAGAGTTGTGGGGCTCGGCATCCTGTACTTTGCCTTTGCTAGCATTGAAGGTGTCCTCAGGATTACTGGGGTGAGTTAGGTTCTCAGATTATTGTTTTAAAATGGCAACAATAACAAATGAAGTTAAATCAGAAGTTAAAATTCAAATTGCGTATTTAATGTGACAAGAAGTCATAAAAACCCAAAGATATTAACAACAATTTGATTCAGAGGAAAAGAGAAACAAATGCTCAAATTTGAGAAGTTCTGACGACCGATGACTTTGATGATTCAAACTCAACTTGATTAAGTTCTGATGATAAATGAGTCATTGTTGATTGTTCATAAGTATGAAAAAAGCAAAGATATTAGCAGTATTGAATATCTGTGGTTTGAAGGTTTGATTGTGTTTTGAAGTAAAACTGACATCACAATTTGTGCATTTTCTTGATTCGTTCGGGGGTCAAAAATCAAGGGTCGAGACAATGGCCCCGTTCTCATTACAGCAATTGTTCTGGCTGTGTTTGACTCCTCCGCCATCTGGTTCATATCCTTCCAGTGTATTCCTCAGCACCAATAATCCAAAGTTATTCTACCTCCATGTAACAAGTGGGCGTACTTTTGAGCTCAAGTGATTCTGAGTATTCTTGGCTTTTGGGTTGGAGGATTTTGGTATTTTCCTCTTTGCACTTTGGTTCTTTATTTTACTGGCCGTGCTGTCTTCTCATCTCCCATCCTAGCTGTGGTTGTTCCACGCCTTTCTCTCTTCCCTGTGTCCCCTGGTCCTGCTCTATCCTCCCTTCTAGGCGAAAGACTCTGACTTAGCCCTGCTGGCCAACATCCCCCTGGCTCTGCTTGACTCCTCTCTATGCTGGTGGATATCCTTTTGTGTGCCTCCATCCCTGTGTGGTTCCTCTCTGCTCCTCCCCTCCTTCATACACATGAGCCCAGATTAGACCAGGAGAGGGTTATCTGCAACTGCCTTATTCCTTCCCAGATAATTAGCAGTGACAGAGCACTTGAAAGTACAGGTTGGCAGAGAGACCTTTTCTGGTTGTTGGTTTAACTCCTTTTTAAAATCCTCACTGCTGCTTTTCTTGCACAATCTGACATGTTGCTATGTTATGCATTAATGCAGAGTCGAATTAGCAGAAGCGACTGATTTGGATGCCCACCCAGCGCCCTTTACAGGTGGTCCTGTTTGAAGAGTGTATAAGTATGGGTGCCAGGGTGGGTGATGGATAAAATGTTCTAATATATTTAATATATATCTTAATACATTTTGGGAAGTGTCCATTAAGAAATTGTTGATGAAGAATGCGTTAAAACAGTTGTTAAAGCCGTAGTTCCCACTGTTGAGCCCTTTCTCTGTATTTACATATCGGCCACTGGCTTTGACAAAGACTTACTTTTTTAATTCCAATAAAATAAGAGAGATGCCCGGAGAGCCAGAATGTAGCAGGACAGGCTGTTTCAACATTTATTTCACATTTGCTGGGTTACAATGGGTAAGTAAAGTGACCACTTGATGAATGTTTTATTTATGAGACTTCGTGTCTGGAGGAAAGAGTTGTTTGTATAAAGTGGCAGGTGCACCTTTTTATTTTTTTCTTAAGACGAATGAATACAAATTTTATGATCGAATGTACATGGATATAATCTACAGCGTTTACTCCAATGTAGAGTTTATAAGGTCCATGGTATTAATCTGTAATATGGTCTGTAATGTTTGCCACGTGTTTACCTTGACTGCCGCTAACATCTTTGTCAGCCTGGCACAAACTATCAAGACTCTGAAGCTGAGGAGAAACCCCGTCAAGTTGTCTCTCTACAGGCATTTTACAAACACACTGATATTTGCTGTCATTGGTAAGTGGTTTGACTACACTTGCAGTCATAATAGATTATTCTGCGCTGTGTGCCAGCGCTTATTATTTATAGTTATTTGTTATTTCATCTATATAAAACCTGTACCCAGGAAACAACTTTTTCCTTTTCTCCTTCAGCTTCCATCATTTTCATGGGTTGGACAGCTAAAAAATTCCGGCTAGCAGAATGCCAGTCTGTGAGTATGGTTTGGCATATTCGTCAGTAGTAGTGAAAAAGATATATTAAGTTTACATTTGACTGATAATTGGACCTGTGTTTGTGTGAAGGATTGGATTGAGCTGTGGGTGGAAGATGCTTTCTGGAGGTTCTTGTTCTCCGTCATTCTGTTCGTCATAATGTTTCTGTGGAGACCTTCTGCAAACAACCAAAGGTAGTACAAGTAGTAAAAAGTAGTACATTAGGGCTTTTGAATTCACAAACATGAAACAAATTATTTTCCTTACTGTTACTTTATTAATCACTTAATGTCAATGTCCACAGGTACGCTTTCACACCGCTTATTGATGACTCCGACGATGAGGAGATTGAGGAATTCATCGCCTCTACAAATTTCGGTACGGTAACATCATGCAAGCGTTACATTTACCCAGAACTTTGCAAACATTTGGAGGGTTTATATTTATTTATTCTTTGTACTTTCCTGTGTTTTGTCTTAATGTTTTATTCACAGCTGACGGCATAAAGTTAAGGGTATCTAAAAGTGAGACGAATGGTACAGTGAAGCCTGCAGAACAAAAGCTGGTCAGTAACACAACTGCACACTTGGTTCAGAATAGTTCTGTATTAATTAGTTTAATCCAGTGTAGTAGTATTAAATATTAAGCAAAATATAAATATTAAACGTCCAGGTTTAGAAAATGCAGCTGTACAAGTGTCACACATTTCAGCAGATGGCAGTATTTACTTCTTTCATTTACTTCTTTCACTTGTCCAGGATGAAGACTTGAAGTGGGTGGAGGATAACATTCCTAGCTCTCTCAGTGATGTGTAAGCATCCTATCAAATGTATATTTATTAATTCAGCTTGGTGGTTTTCATAAAAGCTCTGTGATTTTTTTAAATTGTTTAAACCGAGTCTCTCTTTGGTCCTGTTTGTCACTGCAGAGCTCTCCCTGTCCTGCTCGACTCAGATGAGGTATGAATTACTTTACTTACTTTATAATCTACACAACAGGATTCACACACGTTATTTATTTAACCAGAGACACTTTGTCCAAATACAGTAAGAAAGAAAGCCTTGCTTGATTAAAATTAGGGACTCATTTTGGAGTTGCTGTATTAATGATGATTGAGTAGAGACTGACTTTAGGACACAGTGAATTTGTGAGGGATTTTAGGCCCCATTTTTGTTCATACTTGCATTGAAATCACGTACATACTAACTGCCTCCCCCGGACACAGGGACTGTCCAATAATAGCTTAGCAACTGTATTGTAAGTAGACACAGCAGGCGTCCAACGCTTTGGGTTTCTACATATGCGAAGTGGTGTGCATGATGCTGTAGTAAGAGTAAGTGTACCCAGTCTAACAATTTGGCTTTTTTTTCTTCTGTAAAGCACTTTGCAACCTTTTGTTTAAAAAAGTGCTTTATAAAAAGTATTATAGGTACAAGTTATTAGCTAGCTAGCTACAGCTGATAAATTCTGCCAGCAGTTGTCATTTCAGCCGGCAGAATCGACACTGGCTACTAATGAGAAGCCTTTTGTCTCCCTCTGTCTGAAATTAAGGACCCATTGTTAAAAAAACTATGAACTTCACGTAATAAAGTCACCACTGTTATCTTTGTAAACTGCTTTGCCAAAATGGAAAGCTTGCTAGGCATAGCTAATGAGGGCAGGCCTTAGCAAACGCTACCTTGCGCCCTCTACAGTCTGATTAATAAAATGCAATGACAGTGGTTTTCGGGGGATTTCTGTGTGAAAGTGAAAATGAAAACATGGTAGTTTGGACAAAACTGTTTAGTTTATATTTGTATATTATTTCCCAGGAAATAATGACGACCAGATATGAGATGTCAAAGCTGGAGTGAGTCAAAACTTTTCCAACCATCGGTGGACTTGGAGGGAGAACATAGCAGCTGTCCCCGACTCTACAGCAGAGTTTTCTCCAGGATTTCCAGTCGGGTGGTGGTGGTGGTGGAGTGCCATTTAGGTTTATTTATTTTTTTTAGGGGATCTTCTCATACGGTTGGTACCAAGCAGGGTGGAGCAGGCCACAATTTAGTGGGACCTCTGCTCATTTTCTCTCCTCCTCAAGAGAAAAGGACTCTACCAGAGAAAAACTGTCTTTTCACTGACCAGTTGGTTTACTATTTTCCTGATGTGATGAGTTTTGAGCCTTTCTTTCCAAAGACAATGTTTCATTTTATATTAAGTGCTGTATTTATTTCTATTATGTTCATGTGAATTTATTTAATCAGAATAAAGAACAGTGGGCCTCATGAATGAACATACACTCAAATATACAGTAAGTGTCTGAGGGTATTCAGATATTATTGATTGGTTGTAATGAAATATGATCCTTATTTATGAAGGGGGGGGGGGGGTAAAAGTAATTTTCTCTGTAGTTAACACCAAGAAGGATTTTATCTACGCTATTTTTTTTTCAGCCAGAAGAGAGTGTGTGTGTGTGTGTGTGTGTGTGTGTGTGTGTGTGTGTGTGTGTGTGCACTCATGCACTTTGCAAATCAAAGCTTGTGCCTATGTAGTTCTTGTATGAGGCCTAGTCTGTTCAGGAAATTGAGAACTATGTATGAAAGTGTCGCTCATGTCTCGGATTCAAACTTTTCGGCATCCTCAGTATTGGTGTGTGAGATGGGGAAAGGCACAAACAAGTGATTTGTACAATTTGAATATAAATGTTACTGGGTTCAGTAGTGTAGTATTGGGGTTTGCAGTCATGTCTTGAATCTACCGTATGTGTATGAGTGGGCAGGTTTTCTGTCTTGTGAAATAAGGAGCAATATGTTGTATGTTAATATGGAGTTATATAATTTCATTATTTGTGTTTTAAGTGTACTTATAGGTTGTGTGTGTGTCTGTCCGTGTTTACTCCTAAGTGTGTTTATGATGTGCTTCCATTTTTTTTAATGCATTGAAACCTGAGCAATCTGATAATGTATTAGGCAAATGGCAAACTGCAGCTTGTTTCTTATTTGTTTGCTTTATTTGCTGATAACATCTGTCGGTTGGTTTCACGGACACCTTAATAACATTTTATGTTTTTTCAAATAAAACTTAATGTTTATTTTTTATTTTTGAAAGGGGCAGGGTTGGTGTTTTTGTCAGTGTAGTTTTGGATTTGGAAGACTATTGTCTTCAGCACAAGCTGATCACTTGGGTTTGTAATGTCACCATTTTTTTAGGTTGGAAACCTGGAAGAATTGTGCTTATGATGGCAAGCTTTTCTCCTGTTATATAAAACTGCAGACACCTGCAGTGGACCTCGATTATTTGTACAGATGGGTTTTGGCTGATTCCTGTTATTTCATAATTCCACAGGTGGAGAGGTGTCTGGATAATACGACTCGTCTTTTTATGGGTGTAACAAAGAACTGGGCTTGAACTTTTCATACCAGCAGTTTTCTTCTCTCTTCCTTCTCAGGAAGTGTGTACACAAAGATTAAATATTAATCGAACACAGAAGAAAGTTTGTTTCCTTATCTATGATTTTGAGTATTGATTTGGCAATAAAAATACATATTTTACTCTGGTTATGATTTTGCTACATCCGTTACAATCTGTTTCTTTTTAAAACCTGTTCTGCAAATACCTCATACAAGAGGAAATACAAGAAACTGTTGAATGAATGGGCTATTGTGAGCAAAATTATGATGAATGATAATGAAATGCAGAGACTGAAATACTGAGCGAGTTTGAATGAAGACCAGTTACTGAAAATATAAACCCTAAATGTTCTCTCAAGCCATTAGCTCTTAAAAGGCTTGTGAGTAAGAGGGCTGAAACATGAAATCTACAAACATCCCAATGTATTTGTCATGTTGACATAAGTTTTATGGAGACCAAACTAGTTCCATCTTTAAAGTGCCACTTCAAAGTTACACAGGTGTTGAGGTTAAAACACAAGTTTCAGAGTTTGTACCCTTCTTCATTAAAGAAGACCGTTTTAAACCTGCTGAAGGCCTCTTCTACAGTATGTGGGTTTAAAAGACCAAACGTAAACAGCCCACATACCTCAACTGCAACTACACAATTATAATTCAATACAAACAACTGTTTTCTTGTTGACCCATCATGTATTTTGTCTAATAAGATGGCATCAAACTATATTTGTATCAGAATTCATTATCATTATCAATATTAAAAGTCAGACAGCAGCTCAATTCTGCGTTCCTATACTCACATATTTCTGGATATCTTCCAAACATTTATCCCACATGAAAGATGATCCACAGCCGACCTCTCTCCACCTCCTGAATAATAAAAGTAGAGCAGAATTCCTCTACACTGCGTTTCATTCTGGACTGACTAACCCACCAGCAACACACGTGCCTCTTTTCTGTTTTGATGGAGATTAATATATTTAAAGCATTTCTGCTTAAAAATAACTTGTGGTTTTGTAGTAAACAAAGTTAAGATCTGTTTTAAGGATGATATGATATGTGCTGGAATTTCAAACATTTTTGATGTAGAGATTGTATTTTAAAAAATGGGCTTTACAGACCACTTACAGGAGGTGGACAAAATAACAAACACACACCATAGCCTTGCAGTTACATATCAGATTACTGGTGTTTAGCCAGTGTTGCTGAGTGATTACTTGTAACATACAGTTTTCCTGTTTCACCTGATGTCATAACTTTCTGACTTGCCACATTTTTGCTGTATTTGTGCCCATTTCAACCAACTTGAATTGGTAAAGGAGAACGGTGTCCACAGATCCTTACCAACACCAAAGACAGAGGACAGAATTAACAATAGTACAACATCAAAAAGTAACTGTGTCCACCCCCTATGGTTGGTGCACTAAAGAAGAAGACTTCATAGAGCACTAAAGTCACCATGTTTCTGTGACTGATGTAAAAGAAGTATAAACCGCATTCTGTCATGGCTTTGCCTCAAGGCTCTTACTGTATATTTTTATCATTACTCTCCAGCAAATTGCTTGTGTTATGTAGCTCAGCGCTCTCGAATTGTCTCTGGCAATATCCTTCCGCCTCAGAATGGATGAAACCTGAACATCAAACGGCCTGAGCACAAGCCTGAAACAAAGGCTGCAATGTGAGCGGTCCTGGTATGGTTACTGAAGGAAATTACGCCTGCCATTAAGGCACGTTGTCATTTGGAGAGCAGTGTGTGCTGTCATGTGTTTTGATTCTCACCATCCACTCCCTCCTGGAAGCATGCAGCTCTCCTGGCCTCTTTTATTGCAATGTAAACCCCTGGATGGAGACGTGAAGGAAGTGGAGAGAACACATGTGGTGAACATTAGTCTCTTCTTTCTCTAACAAATAGACACACAGATATGTTTTTTTTTAAATGTGACATTTACCTTCTTGTATTAAAGTCAAATAGAAATACTGTGAAACTCCTTTTGTTTCAGTGACATGTGGGAAAGGCTACTTTGACTTGTATTGTCTGTGAATTGCTGCCCCAGGGGTTACATTATAAAACACACATTCTTCCTCTCTAACCTTTCATCCATTCAGTCAGAGAACCTTTTATAGCCATCCAGTGTTCATTTATCAACTCTGCGTTGGTTTGAATTTTGCTCATTAAATTTCACTCATAATGGATGTAGAATGAAAACAAGCACTGCCACAAGGACATTTAATAGCACACTGTTCAGCATCAAGTGAGGTAGTTCTAACAAATACTGAAATGTTGAACTGACTTTATTTCAGTTATGTAGTGACAATTAAAATTCCAGATAAATTGTGAAGTGCATTGGCAAGCTTGCCAAATCATCTTTGATTTAGAATATAATCAGACTATTTCTGAATAACATACAGAATATGAGTAAAAGAGGAAATATGCCCAGGTACAGTACTGCATCTACTGTTTAAAAAAAAACTCCCTTAGTATGATGAATGGCGCCAAGGCAAGCTAGTACAAAACAAAAACAAATATACAGTATATGATGGCAGATAAACGTGGCGTACAGTACATTACAATGTAAAAACCAGCAACAATATTTCCACTAAATTAGAGCCACAGGAGCACTAATGTCTTATAGGGATTAATCATCTTTAAAGCGAGGGCAGTGCATCAGCCCCGGGGCCTGACCCTGAGCCACACATGATCTATGATGGACATTATAATAAAAACATCAAGCAACAGCAATGACAAAAGCAGTTATCCATCCGACCAACCCATTCATTATGCTTTTGTTTAGCTAGTTTCCACGCATTCAAACACACTCAGTCAAACATCATCAGTCAAAGCACGTACTGACACTGCTTAAAGAAGCATCTATGGTGTGTTATGCCATACATTGTTATTCATAATATAACTGTTAAATATTGGCTTGTCGCTCATTTTCTCTCTCTCTTGTTTGGTAATTTGGCCACTGAACAAATGCTGGTCTGTGATTGGCTACTCAGACATAGCTAGATAGAAGCTTGGGAAACAGTATCAGTAAACTCAGTGCCCAGTGCACTCTTCCTTGCTCCTCTACCCCTCTCTGTCTCTAGTCTTCCTCCGTTGCAAGGTGACACTCAGAAGTTGTAAGGTGAAACCAGAATGTGGACCCTGGCCACATGCTTGGCCTGAAAGGTGCGGTCGCTGTACTCAGACATGTCCACATCGATGCTGATCTCCTGCGGCCCACGCAGCTGCTGGACCAGTATCAGCTCACCAGTCTGTCTGTCTGAACGCTGCATGACAAAGATGCCACGGGAGTTTCCTCCCACTATGCCAAAGCGCAGGCTGTCTGGCCCGGTGCGCCCTGGGGCGGTGGCAGTCGCCATACGGAAAAGCGTGGCAGGAGTCTGCAGGTTGGAGGACAGAGACAGGTAGTGGAAGGACACGGTCTTAGGAGCCAGGTGGCAGGAGCGGCTGTCCATGGGGCAGGGGTTTCTCTCACACTGACTGCAGGACAGAAATTCAGAAAACATTTAGCAAGGGGGTATTACCGGACAACGTGGTAAATGTTTTCCATTCGCTGTGTATTTGATAATGCGGCCATTTTGTCACTGAGAAAATGATTACATCATTAATCTATCCATGTGGGAAAGTGTTCATAACAGTTTCATTGTGACTAAAGAGAAGTGACACACATAGCCTACATAGAGTACACATGAGGTAAAGTGCCCTGAAGACTTGGATCACAGCAGGCAGTAGACGTCAGAACAACAAGTAAGAGAGTGGACAACATTTTTGCCTGCATATAAACTGCACCATCTTTCTTCCCCTCTCACAAACACTAGCTTTGTCCCAATTCAATTCCATATCACATGATAATAGAATACAGAATGTACTAAAGTATATACACAGTGCGAATGCACTACAAACTCAAAACCTGTTTAACCTCTTTTTTATGTAGTATGAAATGAGGACACAGCTACTGTCTCACTCGATTCCCTGCTTTCTCCTGTGTTTCCCAAACATTTATCCATCCCCTTAGGAGTGGAGCAGTATTTCACCACATTGATGGTTCAGTAGAATCAGACAGAGCTTTGTTTCATGCTCTTAAATGAGCTTGTTGATGACTGGCAAATAGGGAGATGGAAGTTGTTATGTCTCCAAACACGGCCAATACACAGATGGTTGGTATGGTTTTAAAGGGGAAAAAAACGTTATTTAGTGAAATTCTGCTGAGCATGCATGTTCTTTGTCAGGAACATTTTGCTTCATTGTGATACAGCTAGAACCACAACTCACTAACGTAAGATCTGGGTCAGATCCAGTTGTATGATCAGGCAGATTTTAAACAACAGTCAACAGTTTTATCTAAACCACTTTCTTTGAATGTTAAACTGAAAGTGAATGCACCCAAAATGTTAGCAATAATCTCTCAGTGCACAAGAATACTACATCAAGTACAGCAGGTCAAAGTTGAACCAGGAGGTTGGTTATTAAACTGTGATGGAACAGTTTCAGGAATGGTTTCATCCACAGCCTTTGATTTGTTTTTCCAAAAAGAGTTTGGTTAACTTGGTTGTTAGTGAGTCTCAGCCGTTACCATGGTGAGTTTAATTTTCTTTCCACCAATAGCAATGATGGCCAAAACAACTAAAATAAGTCCCAAGTTGTATGAAAGCTGAATTTCCCTTTAAGAACTGTAACACCTGACAGACCTTGTCTTGCTATTACACGTCAAATTGTCCACTAGAGCCCATTAGAGTTGGGTCTGATTTGGTATGCAGACGGACATCTGAAAGTTGATGACTTCCTGCAGAAACATGGAACTTTTCACTGACAAAACAAATTACAAAGAAACCTAAAGGGTCACACTGGGATGTGTCCACTTACAAGGGAGATGTCTTGACGTAGCTGATGTTGCCGTGAGAACGGGGACACTCTGGGTTGACACACTGGAAGCCTCCCCCCGTGTTGATACAAGTTGTCCCGCGGCTACAGTTGTGCTGCTGGCTTAAACATTCGTCCACATCTGGAAGACAAAACAGCAGAGGTATGTAAGAATGAGGAGCGGGGAGAGAGACTTGCCAGACTGACTCCCTGCTTCCTGGTTACCACAGTCTGAGCAGGGGGTGCTGTGCTCTGATTGTTTATTTGGTTTTTTAGTTTAGTCTCCCACAAACGCTTCATGTCCTAAAGATCCCTTCTGCTGGAAAACGGTGAGGTCATTAATTCCACTGGCAAGTATTGTAAGCTTCAAGGGTGCAAATGAGAGGGATCTGACAGACACCTCTGCAGAAACTTAGAGCTCTACTGCTTAAGTTCTCCTCGTCTTTCTAAATCACAGGTATTCCTCTCTGGATTTACATACTCAACCAGATCTGCAGCCAGGGCCCTGTGAATGAGCCTTTGTCCTCAGTTCCCTCTTGTCACTCACCCTCACAGCTCCGCCCATCCGTGAGCAACTTGTAGCCGCTGGGGCAAGAGCAATGGTACGAGCCTGGGACATTCACACACTCGTAGACACACAGCTTCCCTCCTTGGTCCAGCCGGTACACTTCACACTCATTTACATCTGTCAAGAAACAGAAAAAGAACCTTAAACATGCATCACGTGACCCAGCCAAGGCATTGAGCATATAATAGCAAGTAGGAGGGAGGAGATGAAAGGGACATAGGTAACTATATACCTGGTACAGTTTCTTACACTCACTGAGGAACAATTTTCTTTCATAAAAATTTTAATTTCAAAATGTTACTCAACAAATTAAAATTAAAATCAACTGAACTGTGACCTAAATGGATGCTAATCAGCTTGTGACCTCTCGAGAGGATTATTTTGTTTGTCACAGACTGGCTCCACAGATTACTCTCATATAAATCACTAAAGAAGTAAATGATTTAGGTATTCAGGGATCTTTTCAGCAGTAAAGTGCCTATAACATCTGCTATTTGCCCTGCTGAGATGTCGTTGAGCAGCTCGAGGGAACTGCTCTGTAGCTGACCTTGCTTCCCCGTGAGGAGAATTTCCCCACAGGGATCAGTTAAAGTAACACATAATTACAGCTCACCCTGACAGATACTGTTGTCAGAGGTGCCACTCATGTGGAAGCCTGCATCACAGCTGCAGTGTTGAGCTCGGTTCACTTGGGCACAGCGAGGTCTCCGGCTGAACGCTGGATCATTCATAACGCTCCACTCAGGTGGTGCTGCATTAGGGGAAAAACATTAAAGCTGAAGTCCTGTACAAGTACAGCTACAATTTTGAGCTAGAGCTGAACACACACACACACAACATGTACTGTAGTAGTTCTCAGACATGCAAATACAAATGAAACAAATTGTCTCAGACGTTAATTCTGTGGTAGCGACCTGTCTGGGTTTGGTGCTGGCAGTGAGAGCCACTCCAGTTCTGGGGGCAGGTGCATTTGTACTGGTTAACACCTTCCACACAGGTACCTCCATTTTGGCAGGGATTACTTGCACACTCACTTATATCTGTGGATGTAAGAGAGAGAATATTCACTGTAGTTGACTTGTTGAGAAACTTGCAGCTTATTCAGCAGTCTCCACTTTCTGAACCCATGTTCCCAGTTTTTCATCATACTGATGCATGCAGATCAAAGGTACAAACTGTTTCAATTTTGGCCAGTCACATTGGAAATTCTTCTTTCTGAGGTAAATATTTCTGAGATGAAGAGAAAAAAGAAAAACAGTTTTGATGCTACCATTGACATTACTTTCACAGGTCCTTATCTAATCTTTGCCTTAGGCTGAAGATTGTCTATATAGCAGCAATGTAAAGTGGTGAAAAATGAATATCTAAATAACCAATCAGTGTGCTTCTGTCAACCTTAACACAATAAAGAAGAATAGGTGCTTGTTAGTGGTTTCAGAATACAACATATAGAACAATTTAACACCATCTCAGAGACTCTAAGGAACGTCTATGATTGGTCGAAATAATCTGCAGTACTATTTATTAAACCGCATAAGAGAAAGTGATGGTAAGATTAGGTCCGGGTTGAAAGAGTATGAAAAAGCAGAAAAGTGTGACAAAAAAAAAAAAAAGAGCCTCTGTAAGCCTTTATTTTTACTACCATCCATCCATAGAGCTGCAATGAGTGTCCACCCAGCTTGATAACTGATACTTAAGCATGAGAAACCGGTACTGTCATTATGGGCACAGGGTATGTCGACTGTAAGTCAGCGATTCCCTTTTATTAGTTCTATTTGTGGAAAAATAGCAGTTATCTTGATAAATGTAATGTGGATCATTATTAAAGTGGGTTTCAAAAAAATCCATCTGCATCTTCAAAGTTAAAAGTTCAAATAGCTGGTGTAAGTCTATATGGGTGTACACTAAGTTTTCCATTTCTAGCATGGGGAAACACATAGGAATTATGGCACAAATGGCTCAGTTGTTTTGAAGATCTGAAGGTTTTTCCTTCCAGCAAAAACAAACAGTTGTAAAGTAACGTGCTGTAAACACAGTTCCCATAAATATTTCTCACGTTTACAGCAATTCTTCTCACGTTTCTCATGCAAACGCCATTCAAACTTCTTTACAAGCCTTTCTATAGCCAGGTGGTATTATTGTAAATTCTTTTGACTGTGAGTAAGAGTACAGTAGTGTCAGGAATGGCCAATATCTCTGAAGGAGCTGGGTCATCATCAACTGCAATAAGATGAGACAGTTGTATAATCTACTATCTACTATAATGTACTATCATGGATGTACTATAACTGTTGACAACAGCAGAAGAAACAAAATGTGCTCTGTCTGTCAAAGTTTGGAAACAAGTGGATAATTAGTACATCGTGCCTCATGATCTCTGTTACTGTCAGCTCTGAGAGTTGTGCAGATGTTCAAATTATGAAGCAGCCTCTGCTCTCTGAGGCTGCGGCACATTGGATGAGAACCAGTCCCTTTAATGTTTATGTGGCTTCCCCAGGGGCCACCACAGGGCTATAACATGAAAAGGTCCACTTCACTCTGCTAGATATTTTTAAACTCTTCTTAACTTTAAAGTTTTCACACTCTGTCAATACTGCTTTTTAAGCATTGCTAAATTTAGACCTTTTTTACGCTGGGCTGAAAGACATGAACAGGGATAATACTGTGCAGAGTCAAGCCTTTGCATGTTGTTTCAGCCATGAGTGTCAATAAACGTATGCACATGTTCAACTGAGTGTGCCACTTGGAATGTTTGGAAGAGTTCCACCAGCGCAGACTGAAGGGGCTATCAATAGCATGCTTAGCATACTTGTGTGCTATCAGACCATGGTGTCGGTATAATGTCTGCACCTAACCCGGTCCAGTGGGACTGCTGTCAAAGAACCAGGGAAACATGAGAAAGAGAGAGGGGGTGGGGGTTATTTTACAGTAGCCCAACGACTGATGTTCATGAGGAGCAGAAACCTGGAGGGTAAGGCACCCCACAGTGGAATGCAGTACAGGTGTTATTCTGTGTTCAGAGACGTTTAATGCCATTTTAACGAGGGCTTCATTCGGTATGCTGAGGAGCTCCAGCCACTCCAAAGAATGGCTCTTTTCTTTGCCTGTTATCTGTGTGTGTGTGTGTGTGTGTGTGTGAGGGGCTGGGTTTGGCCTCTGGGCTGCTGTCTCTTTCAGTTTGGCATTCAGACACTGCTGAGCCAAGGTCTCCCTAAATGGGTGTGGGGATTTTTGCTCAACAGTGAATAATGCACATAGCAGTCCTAGCCCAAAACATAATGGTGGTGAAAAGCTGCTAATACTGCGATAAAAACATACCATAGCTTAAGTGAGACTGCATTCCTCACCTCAATCAAATGTAACACTGGTCTCACACATGATGTATGTTGCTCAACAAACTCTAAACTCCCAATGAGGCTCACCTTTACAGATGGCACCGATGCCAGTCCAGGTGCCGTTGTCCCGGCAAACGCGCGTGGCAGAACCGACAAGATGGTAGCCCTGGGAACAAGTGAAATGGACCTCGTGTCCAACAAAATACTTAGAGCCAAACTTGGTTCCATGAGCAGGGGTTTCCAGAGCGGGGCAGGTGGTGGGAGCTGTGGGAGAGAGAAAGAGAGCACAAGAGGAAGGCTGGTCACATGTGGAGTAAGCCTTGCCGACATCCTCTGGCATTCTCTGCCTGGGGACATACACGTGTCACTGGGCAGCGCAGAGCCTTCATGGGAAAGGACGGTTCAAATGCCTCATTTACAGTCAACCAGCACAGGACCAGCCATTTTTATGAGTCAGAATTTCACAAGCAGCCAAATGGTATGCTATGTTGCATGCTCTGGAATGTTTAATGTTTGCATAATATATAATATAATTACATTACATAACCTTGTGAATGGATTACATTTCTGGCTTTTATGAGACCTGTGTTCTTCATCCAACTAGAAGGATTGTGAGAAAATGTTTCCTATACTTTCAACCTCAAGTCAAAACCACAGTCAGTACACTTAAGTCTGATAAGTCAATCTCACATGGCCGGACCTCCAAATTATATCCATATTATATATGTTATTTTACTAATTCATTTGATGTAACTATAAATCTGAATCAATGTATTAAATTATTTAATTTTTATATATATTTTATTATTTGGGGGGATTTGCTTCCTGATCTGTGCTGTTATTTCACTTCAGTCTTTTCATTTTGTTGAGCCTTTATTGCCGTAAATATAAAATATCAGCTTCTCCCTGTCTTGCCAAGTACTCTCCACAGAGTTATGGACTGAACTGGTCCATCACTAACAAATTGGCCTTACTGTCTGCTGCCAAATAATACAATTCCACAAATCCACTTCCTCTGTCAAGTACCCAGCTCTGTAACTGAGAGGGCCTCACACTGCTGGATGAATACATAATCCCATAATGTAAGAAGCCATGTCTGGCTCTCTATTGTCACTGGCTGATGAAAAGATTGTTTGAAGATCAACTTCAAACAATTGAATGTTCCTAAAATGTTGTAAATTTGATACGTTGGAACCTTCTGTTGCCTCTAACTGAACAATCATTCACTGAATTACTGAACAAAACCTCAGTCGCATCATGCATTCACGTGAAACTTTATACAGCATGAATTTTAAATTAAGTGATTACTCATTTGTTAAACTCTGCAAAAATAAATGGGTAAAATAACAAGCATCACAGATTAAATGACTTATGGTTATAGTACAGCCAACCATATACTGTGTGTTTACATGATCAGTGGAGCAAATCTACACATCTATTCTGTATTTTAGCAGCCTATCATCAGGTATGTTGATTTTACAGCACACACCATCAGTTGTTTTGAAAGGCTAAATAATAATGGTGGATCACTTTACATTAAAAAGTTACAAGTTCTATTTAATATTGATCAACTACTGTATATAACAACAAATTTAAAGAGGCAAGGATTGAGGACAAAATACCCTTTTCACAGAAGGAATTCTGACATGTCACAGTTTGAAAACACAGGTGTAAATCATAAAATGAATGAAGGCTGAATTCCATTTAGCTGCTTCAGTTTCAGTGTCCTGGTATTGTGCATGCTGGTTCACTGATAACACTGTCATGACTTACTGGAACACTTAACACCTGTGTTTTTCCTGCTATAAGTCAAAAGGTCTGCTGTGAAAAGGCAGATAAAGATGATATAATGATGAATATGATGGCTAGGGTGGTGGTGGTGGTGTGAGTTGTTATCTGTGTATCGCTCACCAGCTGACTGGTCTGCTTGAGGTAACTTGGAGACAGAGTTCTGAAGTGTCGCTAGCTTTGACTTCATGATCCTGAGGCCCTCTGTAAACCGCATCTCCTGGCCTTTCAGAAACTTCTCCATCTGACGAAGCACCCCAACCACCTGGTGCTTATCCATGCACGTCTGGGAATAAAGCATGAGCACTATGAGCAGAATTAAGAGTTATAAAAGAATCTTGGCAAAACATTATAAAAGGCAAAGACTTTCCAACAAGAAAACCAGCGTAGAAATAAAGGTTACCTCAGTTTAACGGTCATAAAATATAAAACATGAGTGGTAAATAAACATTAATGTGCAGCTGTGGAGCATGATGTAATTGAAACTAAATTCATCTTATTGGTGGGCACATGGTCATTATGGTTACAAAATCTTTTCATTGATATCAAAATACATTATGTAACATTGACAAGACGCTTTAGTGAGACGTTTTTACTGTATTTAGACGATACAGTAACTCTTTAATACTTTAAACTATTTTTGATTTCCACTATTTTCCATTAGACCTCGTTGCTCTAACATGTGAGATATCCTTCTCCTGCCACCTCTCTTCTTCTCTCCGTCAACCCTTTTCACTTACTACCACAACTCCAGTGACAGACACAGCTGGACAAAAGCTGTCTGGCAGATGTCAGTGGGACCTAAGTCCAAAATGCTGTTCCTCTGTATATTTTGCATGGCGGTAGGAAGACACACACTCACTGTGTAATCCTGAATGGGCAGACTCAAAATAGCATTGGTGCCACTAGCAGTTACTTGAGGCAGAAAGCTTGTCAAGCCATTACAGGGTTCTTAAAGGAAAGTGCCTCTAATCCTTTCAGGAGGGTTTATTAATCACATGCTCATTGGAACAATTTCTCTGTGCAGCATACCTTAAATTCCTGCACTGGCATTGGGGGGGCTTTGTACAATAACAACGAGCTTTAATACATTTAAATTCATTGTGTGGTTAGTTAGGACCTGTGTAGTAGTTAGACAGTGCTCTGCTGCTTTCACCTGCCACAGACAAAGGGGAAATGCCACCAGCTGACAAGACGTGAGAGGACTCATATCCGGATGCTACAATGAATTTTGGGGGGAATAGGCAAAAAGTATCATGTAATTTCTCCAGTGGGAACTGCAGAATGTGATCACAAACCTTGCAGAAACTTAAAATGACACACAATCCCAATAGGTGTCAGCTGGATAAAGTGTTAAAAACAAATCAAAGAACAGTTATATTAATTGTTTGGGTGACGTTTTATGCATAATAGGATTGATATATTCAAATGAATCGCTTTTCGTCAAATATATGAAAAGATGCAAAATAGTCTATAGGGTTTGGTCCAATTTTGAGATTTCACATAGTACCACACTTTACTGAGCCAGTGTGGCCAAAGGGGCCAAGTGAGATGTTGTTGCATAAACTGATGTAAAGTAAAATGCTCTTACCTGAACGGCAGCATGGCCGTTCTGGATAGCTGTCAAACACAGCAAAAGCAAACACCTGCGTAGAAAAGACAGTGCCATCTTTGAAAGTCCAGAAATAATAAAGCAATACTGTTCCTTGTTGATGTTCTTCTCAATTTACAAGGCTTCTTTTCTTTCTTTTTCTTTTTTACGGCGCTTCGATAAAATCCAAGAAAATGTTATCTCTTGCTAAGTTCCGTCCCCTGGTTTCAAGACTTTGGGAGATGCTCGTCAGGTGTCTGAGACGCAGATGCGCTCCGCTCTCTTTATGTGCGCTCTCGGAAAGTTTCGGCTCTGAACTCTGCACGCCACCCAGGTTTCCTGCTACAAGAATCCCTCCCACCGAGATACTCCCAGATATTTCCACGTTTTTGTCTTTACATATTCCTGCGACTGACCTGTGAAGTTTCACACAACATAAAGGCAGCTATATCTGGTAAATTGCACGAGGATGCTACAACATGACCGTAATTGTGTTTGTTTATAAGGGCACTACGGGTAAAAATGATTGTTCCCCTTTCCTTACGAAGTCAAATGACAGAATAAGGCTCAAAATGTTAATTACGATACAGGTTCATTAGCAGTATCTCTGAAGCAGCTAAAATGACCCAATTAGCTATTTTTAATATCAAGTAATAGCCACGTGTTCACTGTTAAGGCTACATTATATTGTAAACTACAAACAGCATCAATCATTTTGAGCCTACTGTAAGTCTATTGCCTAAACATATTACACGACAGCAATTAATTGCTGCATTAATTAGGCCTATGTTTACTGGCTCGGTGTTTACGTTACACAAATATGGTTGTCTTTAATGGATTTGATATGTAGAGTCGGAGCTACACCTGGTGGTCAACGACAGGACTGCACCGTCACGCTCATCCAACTGTAGTGCGCGTTTGCGTGCGCGAGCGTAAAAAACAAGGAAATAAATAGGCCACTACTATTGCCAGTGAAGCGATAAAGGCAATTAGCTTCGCTGGTTTGTTTTTAAAAATACCATGGACTCGGGTCGTTATAACTGCGCAATACACACAGCCATAAATTAAAACGTCGACAAAGGACACGGCTGAACGTCGTAAACACTTCATTGTTGCAGATGTTGAAAATAACTGACATTGCATTGAACCAATCAGAATCGCAGCTTTCTTTACTCGAGCGATGTCTGACCAATAGTCGGTGAGGATTTGTTGTATCCATGTTAGATAGATTCGGATAGGACTATATAAACGTAGAGGAATACACGATCTAGGAATGTGCTGCAGACCTCAGAAGCCATTTTGAGATGATGTCCCTGTTGCGAAAGCCTATGAAGATGCAGAAATCAACGAACATGGTTACATTTCTGTCTGTTTCTCCCTCCGTCTCCTCTATTTCACCATGGCAGCTGTCAACCGACGGGACATTAGCAAAGCGGGGTATCAAGCTGTGCTCACAGAGTTAAAACGTCATTGATATGAAAGAGGAGGTTTTCTGTTTACTGTCTCTGTCGAGACATGTAACACCGTGAGTTTTTTCCAGTCTGAAATCTTCCAGCATCTCTCACAACCCAACGTCTCCTAGAGTGACTAATTCACACTTGTACCGGAGAGAAGGGAGGCAGATCCGTTTTCCAATGGCTTCTGTGAGCCTTGTTTCCAGTCCCCCAGCCCCTGTTCTTGACAAAAACATGACAGACTCTGAGCTTGCAGGGGATGAAAGGTCGAGTAACATTCTTATGCAATTCTTAATACGCTCATCTGTGCGTTTCGGTGCTGTGGGTCTACATGCTTGTGTTACTGTTTTCTTTATTTTATTTTAACCATGAATCGCAGGGTATAGAGTCCATGGTTTCCCCCCTCAAAAATATTTGCATGCCTCTTTGGTGCAATTGAATAACGCTGTCCAAATAGCCTAGATTGCCCATCACCGCGTCGATAAGACTCATTCATGATCATTTCCATGCAAGATAGCAGACCTCATCGTTGGTGTTGTTGTGGTACTGGGATGGTTTCATGGCTTCATTGTTTCCATCTGCAGGAGAATATGCAAATGAGTATGATGCAAATGCCACGCCCATCAGGGAAGTGTACTCCCCCTACCGGGCACCTGGCAGTACTGCTGAGACAGGGTTCAGTCAGGGTTGAGGTTATGTGCTTGTGCTGGGTTTAGGCCATGCCTGTGTCCTTGTGATTGGTCTCTAGTCCTATCAAGGCTGTCAGTCCACGTGAACAAGTAGGGCCAGGAGTTTGCTGGTGTCAAACCAAAGATTTCACCAGGTGATTGTACTGTCCAAAGCAAGTGCAAGCAGAGAAGAAGACACAGGTGGTGTAGGGTTTGGTTGGAACAAAAGATGGTGTAGTCTCAGCTGTTGAAGGTGTGCCTGTACCTGCTTTACACCTTTATGTCCCTCTGGGAATCTGTGTTTTGTCTTACATGGATAGACCGTTGCTTCAAGTAATTCAAATGGATCAGGAAAGTCATGTTGAATTTGTATAGGGACTTTATGTACAATTGTAAGTGCTCAATGGGCAGATTGTGGTTTTATTGCACCTTGTGGTATTACTGTAAATGTGGTATTACTTGGAAATTCATTTTCCTATACACGTTGAACAGTTATACTGGGATGTTTTGTATTTGCCTACATTTGTTATCAGTCTCCAGTAAGGTACATGATTATGGATGCATGCGGAAATAAAAAAGGGTTAGTTTTATGCCAGTTTTCATATCCAACATATTTAATTTGGCAAGTGTTTCATATTGAATCTTGAGGTCTCTGCTGCTTTAACTGGACACAAAGTGAAGTTCAAGTACAGTGTGGTTGTAGCTTTGCATGTGGAAGGTGTCAGGTTGAAGCCTGATCTGCACTGGTGTCAGAGTTAGAGGTAGCTAGTGTCTGTGAAAACAGACCTGAATCAGTGGGACATTCTTTCCTATTTCCTGGTGTTTTTGTTTCATGCTCCTACCTGCACTATATTATTTTAAACAGCTGTTATGTAATAGGAAATGGTATAATTTAAACAAACGTTTTAGGACATACTTATACATGAAATTCTTGCTCTGTATTGTCCAACGATTGAAATACAGTATGTGTTCATTTCAATTTTAAATATTTGGATCACAGCCGGTCCAGGTGTAATTTTAAATTGGAACCAAGTGTCATAAACGCTTTCTTTTAACTGCCAACTTTAATTTTCTAACCAACTAAATTTACCCTTATCACCCCGTCTGAAACAGCTCAGTTATGTTTCAATAACAACTCCTCTGCAGACACACAGGGGTCATGGGTGCTGCAGCAAACTAACAGAAAAGCCCCCAAATTCTTCCAAGATCATGCTTCCGTGCGGATCATAACAGCAACAGATGATAGTGTCTTTAAATTCACTGTATTCCAGTGTTCAGCATGTTCTCAGGCCTTTCAGCCAGATAGCTTTTGTTGATACATGTGACATTTTGGTATTTAAATAAGAATAGTTTACTTTTAGTTCACAGTATTAGTGGAACTCACAAAGCTGGTCGTAGATTTGTTATAAAGGCAACGTAAGTCTGCTTAAATCATACTCCAGGCTGTCATTATGTAAAGTAACCTTGCTTTTAGAAATCAGAGCTTTTTCAAAGATTTTACTCAACCCAAAGCTGAATCTTATTAGTTTTTCATGGAACTACACACTGGTTCGCAGGAAATCAAAACGTAGCCTTGAATTATTAACAGGATGTTTTTAGTACAGGAAAGGCTTAAAGCCTATTGGAAACTGTCTGGTGGTGAAATTGATATTTGCTGCTTTGCTTCAAATGAAGGGGGAAACATTTTTAGTAGACAGTATATTTTCATTTTTGTTTCTTATTAAATGATTACAGCAGGTAATTCAGGATTATTTGCATCATGTGTTTTGCTCATGATGTGAAAACCATGTCATTATCTCTGAGGACGACCAAATAAAGTATATAAACCCTCACAGTTCTTCCCACTGTACTGACTGCTTTGCTCTTTTTAGAGAGGACGGTGAACTGGAAGATGGAGAAATAGATGATGAAGGGATTGGAATTGAAGAGGAAAACAAAGAGTCTACAGAGGTGAACGAAGAAAAAGAGAAAGAGAAGGAAAAAGAAAAAGCTAAAGAGAAAGAAGAAAAGACCCACAGGCACTCCAGGAAAAGATACAAAAAGACCAGAGAGAAGAGGAGGTCTAAAAGGAGGAGGCGTGACAGACAGAAAGTAAGATGATATACTTTTTACAACATTATGTCTCTTACTGCTAGAGTAATTAAAGCATGAATGTGAACAACTGAGAGAATTCACTTTTAATGTTGTGTTTTTCCTTTGTTCCCTGTGCCCTGTCCTCAGCACCACTCCCCCTCCAGCAGCTCCAGTTCTGACAGTTATGACTCCGACTTCGACCGACCAGAAAGGCCAAAAAACCGAAAGAGCCAGGGATCGAACCGCGAGTCTGATGGACAGCCCTCTCAGGTGAGTTCATCACCGCTGGCATGCTGAAGCTTAATATTCTTATGAGCATTAATGTGTGACTTTTTCAATTGTTCCTCTTTCACCGTTGACTTGCCAGCATGGACGGGATTCAAAGGGAGGCCATGGCAACTCACAGAAGTCCCCGCCGCACAAGAGCGTTGATTTTGACAAATACAGCGATTACAGTGATGACAAGTATGACTACGATGAAGAAGAGGACGATTACGAAGATGACATGTCCGAGTATCCGCAGTCAAAAGATACAGCTTCCCTCAGTCAGGGAAGGGGACGCCATCCTAAAGACCAGATGAAGAGAGGAAGCATGAGGGGGATGAAACAACAGCAGTGTACGTTTTTTTGTGGTTAATGCGACAGGAAGGACCGTAATCGAAGAGTCAACACAATTACTCAGTGTTTTACCGATGCACAACATTAACAAGATCACTTCTTCCAAAATGTCCTTTCCAGTTGGGCAGAGAGGGAGGGGCAGAGGGAGTGGACCAGGAAGAGGACGTGGCATGCTCAACAAGAATAAGAAGCTGAAGGGCAAACCCTGGGGAGGACGTGGACGAGGTCGAGGAGGAGACCAGGGAATGGAAGACATGGCTACGGTAAATATGTCCCTGAAAAAACATCTGCAGGATTTATTAGAATTATATATTATATTAGCAATTATGGTAAATGGACTGCACTTTAATAGCTATTTTCTACCTTAATGGACAAAGCACTTTTTAATTTGCCTCTCATTCACCCATTCACACATATAATAATGAATAAAATAAGAAAAGGTGTCAGTCTTTCACTTTTGCAGTGTTTCAGTTTTTGACTCTACTGTTCAGAGTTGTTCTGTACGGATTGTACTGAACACCAGTAGTTCCCAACCTATTTCCGATGGGCCTAAGTACCCCTTCATCTTACTATTTTCTTATTGTTCGGTGGTATTTCTTTTGTAGTTTGGGCCAAGTTTGCATTTGTACTATTGACATTTGGAGGGACAGAAACTGGTTGTTTCAACCATTACCAGTATCTATACTACCATACACCATACCATTCGCAGTCACACTACCATAATTGGTAAGTTATTGTGACAAGGTCAGCTTACTTGCATGTTGATGTTTTTCTAAAACACAAATATGTTGATGTATATTATCAAATCATAATGTCTATTTTTACAAATTACAATTTTCCATGTAACTGCAGTAGTACCCCTTGGGGTGCAAGTACCTGTGGATGGGAAACACTGGTGTACATTACCAAATTAGTTGGGGGGACAAAGCTAAGACCACATCCTCTTGTGTATTTTGTATCACAGGAAGGAAAAAATTGTTCCGGTTTTCAGAAGAAGCGGCCTATAATGAGCAAGGAGTTTATCAATCAGCACACAGTCGAACACAATGGTAGATACATCTGCAAGTACTTCCTGGAGGGTCGATGCATCAAGGTATGGTCCCACTGATCTTCTTCTGCTTGTTTTAACAATGTAATGTAATGTTTTTACACTGAAATGTTTGAAAAAGGTAATCACTTGACCTAAAAGATACTTTTTTTTTTCATACAGGGGGAACAGTGCAAGTTTGAACATGAGCTCGTCGTACCAGATAAGAAGAGGGAGCTTTGTAAATTTTACCTCCAAGGATACTGCAGTAAAGGAGATAATTGCATTTACATGCACAATATCCTTCACTAATGACAGCAAGACAGTGCTTTTAATCACATTTGTATAATTGCATTGCATGATTAACTGAACTCTCATCACACCTTTTAATTACTCCTGTTCCTTAACCCGTGATGGCACATGAATACCCGTGCAAGTTCTTTCATACCGGAGCCAAATGTTATCAGGGGGACAATTGCAAATTCTCCCACGAGGCTTTGACCGATGTGACCAAAGAGTTGCTTGATAAGGTAACGCAGTTTTAACACCTCTATGCTAAGAAGTTGTAATCTGTAATGGTCAGGCAATAACAATCAAAACAATAAGAAAACAATCATTTTTATGCTTTCTGACTCACTCATCAGATT
This sequence comes from Nannoperca obscura, assembly GCA_036024295.1. NCBI lineage: Eukaryota > Metazoa > Chordata > Actinopteri > Centrarchiformes > Percichthyidae > Nannoperca > Nannoperca obscura. Next base: position 22,929 of record JAVQJL010073991.1, on the reverse strand, counting down.
ATTAACACTGAAGAGGAGAACGCCCGTGAAGACGAGTTGGAGCTGGAGGATCTGAGAAAGCAGGGTATCGCCCCACTTCCAAAGCCTCCTCCTGGGGTGGGGTTGCTGCCCACTCCTGGTCAGAGTAGTCCTACAGACGGAGCCTCTGGGAAGAAGATCCCCTCCCTGTTTGAAATCAAGGTTCAACCTACTGTAGACTTGGCACAAAAAATTGGTCTGAGGTAACCAAAATAATTGTTAATTAAACTCAAATCAAACTCTAAAGAGTGTTTGGAGCTCATCCTCAACTTAATTATGAACATTCTCATTATTTTTCAGTGGATCCAACTTTTCCCAGAATCAAAGTGAAGGCTCCAATCAGTTTAGTGGAGGCTCAGAGGACACGCAGAGTGGAGGTATGGTGCCTTCAGGCCCCTCTGTTCCTAATATTCCTCCCCCTGGATCTCCTATTCCCATGTGTCACCCCACTGGACCACCCATGCCACAGAGCCCCCCAGGACAGCACCCACCGCATGGGTTTCCAATGCAGCCGCCGATCCCCTCTGGTCAACCCCCACCCTTCCTTGGAAACCGACCTAATATCAACCCTCAGATGAATATGCAGAGGCCTCCATTCCCTCCTATACCAGATCTACAGATGCTGCAAGGTCTCTTCCCTTTTCCATCGTTGGGTCAGAACCCGGCAGAGTTCTTCAGCAACTTCGTCCGAAACCAGGCCATGGGACAAGGAGGTCAGTGTTACATTAATACAGTTATCCAATAGGTTAATGGCCATTTGAACTGTTACTGAAATTGCAAAATTGTGTCTTTTGTTTTGTATTTTCAATGCGGTAGACCCTGGCATGGCCTCGATCCAGCAGCAGACGGGTGCAGAGTCACAGTTTCAGTCTTTACCACCAGCAGTACAGAAAGCCATCTTTTTACACCTGACACAACAGCAACAGCAGCAGCAGCAGCAGCAACAACAACAAGACTCACATCCACAGGGGAATGAACCACTGAGAGCAGAGGGCCGGGATGACAACAGAGGTTAGTGTCCATGGGCAAGAAGCAGGTTTGCTGAATGGATTAAAGTGAATTAAAACCCAGAACCCCTTCAGAAAAGGGGCATGAAATACCCCAGCACCCTGTGTTTTTTTGGTGCTCTGAGAAATCAAACATTCAAATATTATTTAATCTTCTTTTGCAGATGAAACTACAAACTGGTACTCAAGCGATGAGGAGGAGGGGAGCTGTGTTTCCTTCATCCTTAAATCGCTAAAGAAGCAGAATGAGATGCATCACCCTCAGTCGAAGCCCCCCCAGGCAGCCCCAGTGGCTCCAGTACTGGGTGACCCTCGGCTTGTAAAGGAGAGGGCCCCGCCCAGTGACCCCCGTGTGAAGACAGACCCTCGACAGCGACCCCCGGACATGAAGAAGGAGTCCGATGGAGACCCACGACTGTTCAGAGACCCCAGGAAGATGAGACCAATGGAGCCAAGTTCCTATCGCCAGCTGATCCACCCTGTTCCCCAGAAGCCTCCCACAGGAGATGAGGATGAGGAAGGAGAGCGGGAGCTCAGGGACAAAGCTGTTCTCATCCCTCTAGATCCAAGCCCAGGTGTGGGGCTGCGGGACCCTCGTTGCCAGTTAAAGCAGTTTAGCCACATCCGGGTGGACATCCTGCTCCAGCGGCCAGCCTTCGCTCAGACAGTGGTGTGGGCCCCTGAGGACCTCATCCCTTCCCTGGTGCCAAAACAGGAACATTCCATCAATCTGCCCCTTCCACCCCTAATTGCAGATGCTCAAATGAACCGAACAAGCCTGCCTGACCACCCCCCCGTCTCCAGCCCTCCACCAACTGACCCCAGACTAGCAGCTGCACGTTTGAAGGAACGTATGAGTCGATTGCCCTCTGGTTCTTTAGAGTCTCGATCCTCCACTGAAAGGCGCGCAGATCCGCGCCAGCAGAAGACTCTGGACCCTAGACTCAAGCGTACAGTTAGTCTGGACTCTAAGCTGCTGGGTCAGAAAGAGCCCTCCTCTGGGGGAGGAGTTCTGGACCCCAGGCTACAGAAGGCCAGTGCGAGCTCCTCATTTCAAGCTGCCCGAGCCAAGCCAGAGCCTGACAGACTGCCACCTTATGCCCCTCGTCTGGCATCCTCTGGTGGAGGGCTAGAGAGTCCCACTACAATCCTTGGGGGCATCAGTCTGTACGATCCTCGTAATCATACTGAGCAGGCTCAGAAGGAGCAAGCAGAGCCTCCTAAAAAGGTGGGGATTCTTAAACATGCAGATAAGAAAGACATTATCCCGACACCGTCACTCTCACCAAACCAGCGAAGTTGTTCTTTCGAAGAGGCCAAAAGCACAGACGTTGCCTCAGATCAACCCCTACCTTCTAGTTCTCCCACAGTGCCTCCTTCCTCACCTGTCAAACCCCCAGCAGTCCACAATCTCCCCATCCAGGCACTGGCCGGCCTGATCCGACCCCAATACACTGACTCCAGACAGGCCAAAGTAGGAGGACAGAGCTCTACAGGAGTGCAAGAAGAGGCAGAGGAAAAGAAGGAACAGGAGGAGAAGGAAGGAACAAAGGAAGAAGCAAAACAGAACGATCCAGAGGAGGAGGCAGATGACAGGACACTTAAAGATGTGTTCAAGACCTTTGATCCCACTGCTTCTCCTTTCTGTCAGTAAACTCTATTCATCTTTATTTAGCTTTACATGAACCTATTTATTTCTGTATATAAATGATCCTGTATAGAATCACATACTAGTGCACCACGCATTTGTCAGTATGGAGATGATGCTCGATGTGCACAGACACAGTGTATAGTTCCTTTTAACATAATCCTATTAATGCTGAAGTGTGTGTTTTTAAAGTGTGAATGTTAACGTATTTTATCATTGTGTATTATTCATGTACGTCTTAAACAGTCAGAATAAAAAGAATTATGTTAACTTGTATAGCTTTCACTAACGACCGACCCACATGATGTTAGCTAAATTCTGGGTTTATTCCAGGCACTACATCCTGCATCATTCACTCTACCGGCAGAGAGATGATGCGAAAGAAATGATCAAGCAACAACTGTAAGAATTCCCTTGAGAATTTTTGTATGCACTTATTTATTGCAAGACACTTATATTAGGGGATCTTTATGTTTATTATCACTTTTATGATATGGGATTTTTTCACAATAATTTAACACATTTTTTTGAGCATTTGAGGACTGCAGGTCCTTTTTTACTGTACGTTTCCCAGAAAGGCACGTACTCGGTATGCTGATAATAAGATACAGACGTTTGGTCATTAATTCTTTAAAACAATTTAAAATAAAAAGAATAATTAAAATGATTTTAAAATAAATTCTCCATAATTAAGCTGCTTGCAGAGATTGCTGTGCAATATGAGACCGTTCCCTTGCTTAGCTGAGAAGAAATGTGTAATTTTGCAACATTGCAGCCATTCGGTTTCTGTTTTGTACATTGTTGGACCTTTTTCATTTTTAGTGGCCTAAATGCATTGAGGATGTCACATTACTGTTGCAGGCTTTGTCACTAGCTAACCAGTTATTAATTACAGTGATTTGATTTGATTTGATTTGTCACTTCTCAAAACACTCACTGCTGACCAGCTTGTAAATAGTGGGTAATAGTCTTTCACTTTTTTTCATCAGAATAAGAAATTAATAAAATGTATACTATACAAAGAGAGAAAATATTATCTTGGTCACATTGCAGATATATATGATACAAATATGACCTTCATGGCTATGTTTCCTGTTGAATTTGATTGGAGTTGACTGTAGATGGACTCATGAGGTTATGTGTGCTACAAAGGGTGAATGTTGTAGACTTAAGGTGGCATAGTGCGGGACAGTTTGTAATATTTGACAGTTCTGTATCTGTGTGAGCTGTGAATGAAACTAAGCGATGTACTTTTTTATTGTTTTCATAACTCACATTGTAAATGCCTATTTTGTATCACGTGTACAGTCTGTTTTTGAGTGTCTTAATGAATAATGCTTTATTTTTTTCCTGTCAGTATGGTGGTTGTGGTTGTAATAATACTGTATGACATTTTAACAACACATATGCCCGTCACATTTAAGTGATTTTATTATGAATATCTGAAATAAAGAGTTAAACACAAGCTGTTTTATTTTCAGACTCACACATCAAGTTGCAATGTGTCATTTTAGTGGGCATACATTTAGTGTCATGTCCAGTGTTATATAAAATCTCAGATTTAATATAAAATATTTTATGCCATCCATTTTGCTGTAGTGTCTACGGGCATATGATGCAACAAAAATGAGATCTAGTTCTTGAGACACAAATGCAATGTGGGTTTTAAATGGGTAGTGATCAATTGAAGCCAACTTCCATATTAACTGGTGGGGCAAGACTGGGTGCTACAGGGTGGGATGAGGTCTTCCTCAAACCCAGGTCATCAGTTTCTTGGTTAGAGGTCTGCTGGGCTCGATGGATCTCCAGCTTCCTCCTCCACTGAAAACACAAGGCTGTAGCTTCTGCACCATCGGAGTTTGGTTCAGGCTGCTTCAAACCCTGGAATAAAAGAGTAATTGTACAGTTTTAACGGCTCTGGAGACAATTCTTACACTATACCACACAACGGGGAGTCTGAGCTATATCTTATCTATCCGTAGTACATGAAGAAGACTTTATATCATTACAGATTTGTAGGTTTTTGATTTACTGTGATGCTGGCTGTCTCTGCAGCATGGACCCCACGCAGGACCGTCTGGAGTAGATTTTGTGTGTTCTTCACCAGGATTTCATCAGATGATTTACACCCAGGTGTTACAGCATTGACACTAAATAAACATGAAAAAAAAACAGTGTCATTAACATTCCTTTTTTTCAAACTTCGTTTTCAGCGTGCCACTTATATTTAAACTCTTCTGACCTCGAGATGATGTTGAGCTGGTTGGTAATGGTGAGAATCTGCTCAACTATGAGGGAGAGTTCAACCGTACAGTGTTTATCCAGGCAGTGGCTGGCAATAACTCTGATAAACTGAGTTACCGATTGGCAGTTTGAGATCACATCTTTGGCTGCAGTGACAAATGCCTCTTTATTCTGAAAAACAAGTAAGAATCATTGTGGATAAAGGGGGCCTGTAAACATCAAGATCCAGGCAGTAGAGTGCACTCTGGTGGTCTTTACCGGTATTGGGCCTTTCTTCTTCAAATATTGAGTCATGTAACATAGTGTGTCAGCCATCTTCCTGGTCACCTGGACAATTCTGTTGTCTTTGGGATCCCAGCTGTCACTTTCTTGCTTTAGAAAAAGGGAGGTGTAAGTCAGTGAAGACGCTTCTTTGTATGCGCCAAACCCAACACCATCCTATTGATAGAAATAGAAATAGGGACATGATTTATTGTGACATAAAGGAATCACTGAACTGTAAAATATTGCCATTCATGAGATACCTACATCTTTTTCCATATTTCCAGGTCCAAATGTAGCCACAGCTGCCATGTTCACATTTGGTTCTACAGCATCTGTATTGCCTTTCTGCCAGGATGGCATTGTCGTGTCAGAGGGGAATTCCACTTCTTTGACTTTAGATGGGATTGTAGCCAACACTTCTTTGATATCCTCTGGTGTTCTGCCCTGCAGAGCAGCCCCAATGTGCTCTTTAGCCTCTTGGTGAATCCCATCTTGCTTCCTGACCTCCTCCACCACATAGTGAGCTTTGGCTGACCAGCACTGTATCTGCACCTCCAGACTGAGTGTATAACAAATGTAGTGAGTCTCTACAATGAGCCTCGCCCTGCTAACTATATCTGAGATCTGGAAAGACAGGTGGTCGTTGATAGACCTTAGGTTAGAGCGGGCACGTGGGTCTCGGATGTAATTTAAGCAGTCCTCAACTCTTTTGGTTGCAAGTTTTACATTTTCAACAAGTCTTAGTGCTGCATTTTCAAATTTCTGCTCTGCATCTTCTGTGTTGCTCTTCCGAAAGTGTTCAACAGAAAAAGAAGCAATGCTGACAATATTTTGAAGTGCAGTGTCATAATCCTTATTTGCTTTGCTTAAATGACCAGAAAGCACTCTAATTTTAATTAAAAGATGTCTCTGAAAGAATTCCGATTTTGCAAGTTGCATCACACTTGGCATTGTGTCGAGCTCTTCGGCAGCTCTAAGATAGGTTTCAGTCAATGTTTTTAGTTCATCCTGGTATCCTGTTAACTGTTTTGATTTGTATGCACTTTTACAATTTAGGCTGGTTAGCCTTGCTGCCTCTTGGATTCGAAGCGAGTTCTCAGACAACACTGATAGCTGTTTCTGAGGGCCCAGCTGGTTCATTGCAGTTGATGTTCCCAAAATCTTATCAAGAGAATTGAGCAAAACCTGAATAGACAGGCCCCAGAGGATACAGAGTCCCTCTAGCTGAGCTCCCTGTCCGTCCGGTGAGGAGGAAAACTCTACTAGATACTTTGTGTTGTTCTGGGCTTTGTTCAGCTTGTTGTGTAAAATGCTGAGTGTTTCTTGACTATCACTTTGTGAGGTTAAATCAGACGATGTCAAGAGCTGGACCACGTCAGCACATAAAGTCATCACCTCATTTAGTTGCTGCGTAACAGTGGCTGCCATTGTTGGCAGATTTCCCTGCAGTTCAGTATAAACAGCATGATACCAGGTTCCAGCTACTGGCAGTAAAAGCTTTCGGGTGTTGTTGATAAGGTCAGAAAACTGTGTGCTGTGTTTGTAGATGCTCTCCGTGCTCATCGCTGAGCTCATTGCCGTCTCTTGAGCTGTCTGGACGAGCAGGGGAGTCAGCGACACCAGCTCTGCTCTAAAACTTTCTAGCGTCTGATGATCAACCGCATCAACAATGGCCAATGCTTCCTTTGCAGCTTGAGCGTAACAGTTTGACAGCTCAAGAACGCCGGTGCAAGCCTGGTTGAGTGCTGACACATTTTTCTCTTTAGTCACAGTCACAACTTCATACAAGAGAGGTAAAAGGTCAAATTCAAGAGGCTTGTGGATCAGTTTGGGCTCACTGGAGACAGCTGGGATCTTTAAATCATCTCTGTCACATTTATGAGCCACTTCTACTTCTATGGTTTCCTCATCTGAGTTCTCCTCCTCATGTTCGGTTTGGGAATCGCTCTCCATAACCTCCAAAACAGAAGAAACAAAGCCTCTTCTCATATGACCCAGGTTCAGTTCACAAGTGTCTTTGACTGACTGTGAGCCTTCAGGCGTACGTGCCCCCTCTCGCAGCGGGCTCAGGAGATGTGGATGCTGTTGTCCATCCAGTCCCTTTCGGAGCACTTTAAAATGCTGAATAGCCACGGTAACATTATCTGAAAAAGAGCTATATACCTCCACATTCAGACTGGAACCTGAAAGCATGTCTCTGACTGATTCATCCACTCTGGTTTGAGTTGACTGAACTTGTTTCAGCAGGACCAGGAGGCCATTTCTGTAGATTGGGTTATCACTTCTATCCAAGTGCCTCCTCACTGAGTGAATCACCAGCTTCATGTAGCAAATAAGATTGGTTGCATGTTCATTAAACAGTTCATAGCTTTGCTCTCTGTATGCTGTGTCACATCCATACCGGTCATTGACCATCTCATTAATCGCAAGACTGGTAAACTCCCTCACATCAATTACATCACTGAGACCATCTTGAAGCTGGCTAGTCTCTTCCTCCCATTTTTTACATACTTCATGAAGTTTTTGAACAGTTTGCACTGAATTATCCACCAGCTCCAGTGAAAGAGGTGCGATTCGAGCTTGGAGTCTTGTAAGGCATGCTCGTGAGTTCTCCACATGCTCCAAACTCTTTGCGTCAGCAGCCACAGCTGAGATAAAATTTGTCACTTGGATTATTCTATTAGTGGAAGATATGAAATCCTCAACTAGTGGCTGAATAAAGTTCAGATCTATCTTTGTAGAAGAATCTGCAACCAGGATTTGACTTGTCAAACTTAAAAGTCCCTCAGTGGTAGAACATGCTGTAATAAACGTGTCCAAGACTTGATAAAGAACAGCAGTCATCAAAGCTTTGTCAAGCATTTGTGTTTGCTGCACCAGCAATGCGCAGGTTTTCTCAAGGCTGCGCTCAGAATCCTCAGTATCCTCTGAGGACTTTAAAATCCTTTTTATGTCTGACCAAAACTGCAGGATGTGACAACAATGATGCACCACTCTTTGCTGAAGCTCTCTACGAGAAGAGTTTGCCACAACCATACAGTGAAACACAAGATCTCTTACCACGCTGTCAAAGCCACTGCCTCGTATTGAGGAGGTGGAGGAACTAGTAAGTAGTTGCAACAGACTGTTCCTCCTCCCTGTGTAATACCCACAAGGACCCAGTGATCCACTGTGGCACTCACTTTTCAGGGTTATAATAATGTCACTCACTGTGCTCTGCACCTTGTCTAGAATGTACCTCTTGGCTTCCTGGGCCTGCTCACTTGTAGGGTGTTTGATGGTTGTGCACATGGCCGTGTGCAGCATTGTGATGCACCTCCTCAGGGTCTCCAAGGAATCAAGAAGCTGTTTCGTTTGTCTGGGATCCTGTAAGGAATTTGCTCTCTCCACTGTCAGACTGTTGAGGAGAAGCAGAGCCTGAGAAAACACCTGGAAAGACTTTAGCAGAGACTTGATGTCTGAGGAGCAGCCAAGCTCAGAGAGGCACTCCAAAACCTGATCAGCAGCAGCAACAACTCTCCTTACAGTAGCATCGTCATCCACTAACAGAACCTGAGAACATAAAGACAGGAGAGGTTACTTGTTACTGCTACTGAACTGTAATTCAGATAGCGCTGGGATCAGGTGAAAAATATATGTCCAATACTTTATTTTATGACCAAATACCTGAAAAAACTATAACATTCCTATCAGCCTCACCTGTTCTTTAGGTTAAAGACTAATTAGCTAATCTTAGCATGCTAACATGCTAAACGAAGATGAAGAACATGATAAAGATTATCTGTGCCAATCATAAACATTTTAGCATTGTCACTGTGAACATGTTAGCTTGCTGATGTTAGTGTTTATCTCAAAGCACCATTGTGCCTAAGAACAGCCTCACGTGGAGCTGCTGGTATGGCTGACTCTTAGTCTTAAGATGTTACACTTCATGTATTCCTGTATGGGCACAATAAATCTTACCCACTCATGCAATAGGCTAATGTCACTGATCAAATTTAATTACTATAAAATTGAAATTAAATGAAAACCTGGTTGTTCTGCACATACATTCTGATTAACTAAAATGTTCTACATTGTGGTGCACAGGTACAGTCTATATAGATTAAATGAAAAAATAGCAGTTGTGGGTAAAGTCCCTTCCTAAACTTTGGACAATGATAGGACATTTTTATGTATCTGCCTGTTCTGACTGTAAGAACTATTGTTGTTGAAATGTATGTTAAAATTCAAATTACACAAATCGTATTTGAATATGTGCTGAAATAGTCGAGAAAACATTTTCCAGAACCAAAGTGATGTTGTACCAGTGTTGAGCAAGAGTGTGTCAGTAACGAATATGAGTTTTGTGTCCTTTTTCCATGTGAAGTAAACCCCTTTCATAAATTACAGTAAAACTGGCTGACTTGACTTTACAGATAAAATATGTCAATGTCCTCACAAATTAAAAAAAGGCAGTTTGAACTGTTTTTTACACACAGCACTAGATGTTTAGGCCAAGGATCCTGGGTTAATAGTTGAGATATTTCAGGTGTAAACTGTAAAACAGCCAGCAGTTTGGCCTCTTGTTGTGTTCAGTAGTATTCCCATTTAAGGAAAAAGCAGATGCAGCTGTGGAAGATGAATCTACTGGAACCTGTCAGTGCTTTTAATCAGTCGCTGTCTGCAGCCATTCCTCTGTTTACTTTTAAAAGTGTTAATGTGTTAAAGTGAATTTTATATTTAGTAACACACTAAACTGCGAGAAAAAAAGCATGCTTTACTTTGACTACTCCCAGGAAGACGTTTTGTGTAGCAGTGATGAGTTCCTCTCTGTGCTCAGTCAAACTGGGCTGGATGCTAAGTTTCTGGGCTGCCAGCAGCACATGTTGTCCAGACACAGTGACTGACTCCAACAGGGATGACATCTCCATGTGCAAAACTTCATCCTCTGTCTCACTTATTTGCCTGGGAGTAAAGATGTTATGTAAAAACACATTACACATCAGTCAGTTAAATACATGAAAAGAGGTCACATGTTGGAACCCGATGTCTTAACGTTACGCTAAATGTTTAATTTTTTACCTCAGCAAACTGTACATACCTGGAGGCCACTGCTGCCATGTTCTCAGTAGCTTTAGCCACGGCCTGAGCTTCCCCCTCCAGTTGACTGAACTGTTCAGGTTCCTCTGCACTGTCACACAGCAGCACCAAGTGGCATAAATGACTTGCGATTGGTGCAACCACCTTCTCCACCGCAGCAGTCCTGATCAACCCGTGATCCAATAAAGAGGACATAGTTAGAGGAAGGACATAGGTCAAAAGAATGTGAGCAGTTCCATTTGTTGCTGTGTTCCTGCTGTATTCAGTGCGGTAGCTGCATTAATAATTCATTGTGCTTTAATTCAGTGTTTCATAGCAACTGGGGTCACCTGACCAAACACACATAACCTCATCAGGCATAACGGGTGATTAGCTGCCTTTCTTTCTTTCATTGTCAATTAAAATATCACTTTTTATTTAAACTAACTGATTTGGGTAAATATGGCCCACTTGTTCTGAATCCACCCTCAGTACAATGTTAGAAAAGGGGTGCTAATTTTATACAACCAACAGTACAGAACCCACTGCTATTTAATTTACAAGGATGTAACAATGAAAAGTAGCAAATCACCATATTGGAGTAGTTGGAACTAGAGAATGTTTGGCATTTTTGCTTGATAAATGACAAACATCAAAATTGTCGTTGATCTATTTTCTGTTGATAGGCTAATTGTTTCAGCTCTAGGATGTACATACATGCTGTGTATATGCAATAAAAAGAGTTACACTCTTATAATTAAAATGCTGTTTTTGTACAAGAAAACTTGAGGTTTAAGCAAATATTAATGGAAACACATCCTAAAGAGCTTTCCAAGAACTTTGAATTCTTGTGTTTTTGTCTGCACATTTAGAGCAGAGCAGCCACCAGAGAGCACCACACACCATGAAAAAAAACAAACCAACCAACCAACCAACAACCACACTGGACTCATATTGACAAAAACAGAATACAGAGCCATGACTTTTCATTCTAAAATTTATCAACAGATAAATATACAGCTTGAACATGACTTTTAAACACCAAACATACAGCACACTATAATGGAAATGATATTCAGGGACAGTAGTATACTCAGAACAAAACCCCAAATAACGGTGTGATTAACGGTGACAACAAACATACAAACAAAATATAACCATCATCAAATTTACCAAAAAAATGTCAAGTGTTGGTTTCTCCACATACAGGTATTTAACAGATGCAGAGGGAAGACGTGAAGGTGTACAGTATATGCTGTCATGCCAGTGGAATTAAATGGTAAAATAAAGTGTATCGGATCAATAAAAGATTCATACAACACAAAACAGAGCCAAGCAATCATACTGAGTCATAAAGTGACGTAGCACTGAAGTCTCAGAGAAAAGTGTGAAACATATTCAAATATAGTTTTGTTCTTTGGCATTGCACATTTAAATCTGACTCCTGCAAAATCACCCACAATTCATGAGACTGCAGGGTATCATCCTAACATAATGTATATCTGTTTTTATGTAATTCATTATCACCTGACGGTCATTGATAAATATCTCAAGACTGGCATCAAAATGTTTATTTTGGAGCATAACTTACTTTTAACTTATTTTGTTTTTCGTGTTATTTGCAATAAAGAATATCTTCAAATGTAAAAAATTGTTAATATTGGTATTTCTTTGGGGATATTTTATAGAACATTTAATTCACTATGTTCTGCAAGAAGATATGGGGTAACTTTGATCACTGAGGAGCTGTGAACTTTAATAGTGGCAGATTTTCAGGGTGCTGACATTCCTCCATGTTGACTGAAATTAGCTTTTCCCAGGAGCCCCAAAGAGTTCATTTATGTGTAGTGATTGAGTGCAGCACATTCCTACCTATTTTTAGGGCATTACTCATGCCATGGGCCCCTGTAAATGACTGTAGGTGGACTCCCATCACAGACTTTCATCTGGCCGTGGAGAGTAATGCATCTCATATTTCACGCTAAAACCCAAAGCCTAATAACATAATAGTAAAATTAAATATGCTCTGCTGACATAAAGCCAGAAAGCTCTTGAAAATAAATCATGATCAGGCCATATGTCATGACATCTAGTGAATCATTTCCTACAATATGTCAGTGATAATTTACAACTAAGACATCTCCACTTGAACCTGGAAATTTTTGGGGGTCCATCTAAAAAGTCAACTGCATCCCTGAACAATAGTTCTTTGCAAAAGCAGTTTCAGATCATTTGCTCTGCTGCACATTGCACTTTCAAAGCATTTGTTAATTTAAAGAATTGCAGTGAGTAAAAATAAAAGTTTAAATCTGATAAAATAATTTATGTTCCATCCACTTTCATCACCTATAAACAACTTGGTTAAAAGCCAGACCATAACTAATGGAATGCTTATGGAGATTCACAAAGGTTGCAATGTGAACAGAGACTTTCACAGTCCTAATGACCTCAGAGAGGGCTAGCGGATGACATGAGGAAACAGCGTTTTAATCATTGTGTGTGTGGGTCTTAAACACCGAATTAGCTCTGGCTGATTATCTGTGGGAGGGAGGGGGCAGTCAGATGTGTAAAACAGATATTCATGGGCCGGAAATAGTAAAGAAAAGATACAATCTTTCACTCCCAGGAAGAACTGAATATACAAACATCTCCAATCATATACTATACAGGACATATCTTTGGCATGAAAAGTAAAGCTATGGAGCCAAGGCATTCATTCTTATCAAACATCAGTGCTTTTAGGAAAGCATACTGTAGATACAGTATGTTTATTATGGCCTTCAAAACCCCAACTCTTCTGGAAGCCCAGTTTTACACAATATGGCTTAAAGTGTATGTATAAAAATAAATTTGCTATGTAACACAGCCCTGAGGGTTTTGTTGTCCACCAGTATTCATGCCGTCTCTACATCCCCGTACGGATGTGGGTCTCCATCAACAGCTCCGCTCTGCTGGCTGGGAGTTACCTCCTTTGAGATTAGCTGTAGTCCACAGCAAGTGTCCTCTGGCAAGCCACAATGTCACCTAAGAAGCCTGTGTCCTGGACCCCCACCCACAAAAAAAATATCACGTCTCCAAAAAATATGGAGAATATTTTTCTATTCCACATATGGAAGACTGAAGGGCCTGGTGCCACTGGGGCGGCTGGGCTGCGAGACCACGTGCTATTGGATCCTTCCCGACCCAATCCATAATCTCATTGGCTCCTCTGGGACCACCCCACTGCAAGTCTCAGTGGTTCTTTTCCATCCAGTCCCAACTTTCATCGCTGTCCTTCCTGTTCTTTTCAGCCTCAATTATCTCTCTGTATCGCCGACGGAAGAATCCCATCTGTCAAAGAAGGAGAGGAACAACATTTAGAGTGCTTACAAAGGTGTATCTGTGGTCAAATGTGACTGCAGGAGTGAAAAACCTGTGGTTTTGCATATTTGAGCTCATTAACTACACATCGCATGTGCTTATATTACTGCTGACCATTTTCCAAAGCATATAATAATTCTTTTGGGTAGATTTTCCTCTCTTGAGGTGGTCATTTCTTTCAAACAACACATACATGAGATAGGTAATGCATAGCTGTGACCTAGAGCCCGACCGCTGGCTGATGTTATCACCCCATATTAGCTCATCACAGATAATATCAGTATTGGCAAGTCACCCTTTAAAGGAATCGTTTAAAATGGAAATACACTTATTTGCTTTCTTGCAGAGAGTTAGATGAGAAGATAGCTAACACTCTCATGTCTGTACGGTAAATATAACGCTACAGCCAGCAGCTGGTTAGCTGGCTACAACACAATGTGGTGGGGTTGTATGCTGGACTAATTCTCAGCTAGGCGCAGTAACTTCTTGGCCAGAAATAGTCTGCCACATAACTCCCCCTAAAACATAAAACAAAATATGAAGTGTTAATTAGTGAACTTTAGAGGTGTTTGCAGGTGGATTTTGTTACATTTGGACAGAGCCAGGCTAGCTGTTTCCCCCTGCCTTGAGTCTTTATGCTAAGCTAAGTGAACCGCCTGCTGACTGTAGTTATATTTTTTCTGTGCAGACATGAGAGTGGTATGGATTTCTTCAAATGAATACATGTATTTTTCCAATATGTCAGTCTTTTCAGTAACAAGACATTGCAGTACATAAATCTAAACGATGTGCTGGTGATTATTTGGTTATCATTTAGAAACAGTGCTCTTACATAGTTATTGAAGGGAGCACTTACAATATAGTGTGAGTCAGTATTTTTCAACTGTAAAATGTCCTGCTCAGTATTGGTATCAGCCTCATAAATTGCATATTGGTTGGCCTATACTATCTTTTTATATCAAATTGATGTTGTCATTGTGTGATAACAACACAGTAGAATGCTCCCTTTAAAATCTTTGATTGTCTAAATAATTTTCTTTTTATAAGTTTTATTTTTATTTTTATTCCTTTTATAAAGGAAACATTCTTGTCTTCTGGATTTTATTTTACATAGCATTTACAAGCTATGTAATGCTATGTAAATGTTCGGCAGCTGACACGCAATAGTGTCATTGAGCGCACCACCACAAAAGAGTTTCTCTCTTCTTTCAGCTGAATTATTACAATCATACCATTTTAACAGGTAATAACTCAAATCTAGAGTTCACTGGAGGATTATATATCTTTAAATTACAAATATCTTCAAATTGATATTTCTCATGCAGTGAAACAAATGGAAAACATTGAATGTCTGGGCGGTAGGAAATCAGTCTAAAAAATCATGGCACGGTATGCTTTGAAAAACGCCCTGCAGTAATGTAATGCATACACAATTTGAAGTTAATAGGCTAAACCGCACAAAACCACTGGCATGGATAGAAGCAAATCAAGCATTTCCCCTGTACAAATGTGCTGTTTCTTTAGGAATGTAATATTGTAGTCTAATTTACATTTAACTGACTTATAACATGCATTTACCAAGTGTAATATAATGGAGATATGACAGGATTGGGGAGAACAGTAGATTCTTGGTGTGAATCTTAACAAAGCCGTGATACCTCTCTCACTACGACTCCATTCATTTATCTGCGTTTGACTATTAAAGTTTATTGATACAGACCTGTACTCTCCTCAGGCATTTCCTGAGAAGAGCAATACAGGACATGTGCTGCTCTTGTAAGTGGGGTTTATTTTGGCAAGAACCAAGGACCTGGGGATAGGGGGGGAAATGTATTCCAGGACCAACATTCCAAGGTTTAGTTGTGGTATTCCCGGTGGAAAATGAAGCAGTGAAAAAGAAAAGATTTTTTGTGCTAACAGGGCCTCTGGACATCAGTGTAATTGCCATTTCCCTTTTAGATTCTTCTTTCATGTGAGCGGTATGGTGTGAATTATTGTCCAGTCTGTGATTTGTCCTCTTCATGGTTGTTAAAGGCACAAAGCAAGCTAGCTGTCACCCTGCCTCTTCCCCTCCCTCCAGCTGTCTCTGTACAACTGGATACTGTGCTGTTGTCTAATCAGAGTTAGACACAGAGCTGTGACACACACGTTTGTGTTTCTGCCTCTTATTTGCTATTGTGGCCGTAGCAAAATCTGGCTAGAAAAACTAGCAGCTTTGTGACTAGTGCTGACAGCTGAAAAATCACAATATGTGCTCATGTGTTGGTTTACCTTCCAGAGTAGCACAGCTAACAGCAAAAAGATGAGGATTCCCACCAGCAGACTGATGGCAATGATCCAGCCTACTACGTAACCCCTCGGCTCCTGACTGTGGAGAGCCTCGAACACCAGCTGAAACACAACAACATTTAGTCAGTCAGTGAGTCACCCTCAAATACACATGCACACACACAGGGACACACAAGAGTACTCATTAAGTCATGTGCTGCTAATGATGCAATGTAGTGCAACAATAACAACCAAGAAGCTGAACTTCATTTCAGTCAGTCTGCTTTAGGTGTTGTCAGAACTCTTAAGCCTAAAACACCACCATGCAGCATGAAACTGGACACTAATTGAATTTATTTTATACACATTCAATCAGTCAATCATACAAACAAGAAACAGTCAAAATCAGTGTAGATTCAAAATATGTTTATTGCCATGAAGTTTTGTACAGACACTTGTAGTCCTCTGACGATCCAAATTTGAATCTGTCTAAGCCTCAAAGAGCTGCTAGCATGCCCGTAGACTCTTACTCTTGGTATTCATCACTGCCTCCAACTGTCTAACAAGGTGTTACCTTTTATGGTTTTATCAGTGGTGAATAACATTTGAACCAGTCAGTAAACTTGACCATGTTTCACAATGCACCGCATTGTGTTTAATGCCAACAAGTATTCATCTTATTAGGTCAGTGAACTTCAAATAGTATATCATCCACTCCCTTTTTCAATTCAGAGCCTCATGCCTTTAAGCTGATTCCTTGAAGCCCAGAATGAGGCTAATTCTGAGAGTTATCTCGTCCATTCTGGGAGGCTTGGCAACTCTTAAAAATAGCCTGGTTCCACAATAAATAAGAGCTGTTTAGGCTTTTTCCCATGGCATGAGTGAACACTGACCTGCTGGATAAACCTGACAACAAACTCAGTTCATTTGACCCAATGCACATTGTAACGCTTAACTTTAATAAAAGGAAGTAGTCCCCGGTGACAAATTCTGTATTTACAAGTAAATAAAATTCTTTGAAATCATTCTCTTGCAGCAGAGCTTTGATTTTGATTTGATTTTCTAACAGTTACCATTAGTTTTATTTGTGTGACAGTCTGCAGTTCTACTTGAAGCCAACTGATACTTCTATACACGAGTCATTTTTGACACAATTACTTTGATTGCTTAAATTGATTTGCATTGAATTAGCGGTTTGACTTGAGTGACAAAGACAAATAATGTGTAATCTCCCAAATGTCTCATAAGCCTGCAAACAATGGTGGGACAATATCAGAAATGAGCTGTGCTGCAAGGGCTTTGCAAAACAAATGTGGCAGGAGACGCCAACTGTGAGCCAAGACAAAACCAAGTGGACAAGTGAAGATTAATCTCTCTGTTGAATAGTTTCCCACATTAACACCTCCCCCTTACTCCGAGCTCTGGAATCTAACTGTTGTTATGCATGCCAAGGTGCTTGCGTGTACAGAAAATATGAAAGCTCTACTGGTCGTTGCTCTCTGATTCTCAATTTAACTGCAGTCAGTTAATTCAGGGAATGTGTGCGTGAATGTGACGTTTGTTCAACTCGTCTTTGTGTTGTTAAGTTTATAACTTGCATACTTTCAACAGAATCTTATGGATTTAAGTCAGCTGGTTTACATGGCACAGGGGGAAAGTGAGCTGTGAGCGATACAACTGGGGACCACAAATTACTTTGCAGTGTGTACTCTAGCTAACAAGGATCCTTAGGGAAAAGGTAACTGTGTTTACTAAAACCAAGGGGGCAATAGTCTCAGGAATGAGCACACTGACTAAGTGCTGAGAGAGTGGCATGGTATGGACGTATTGATGGCATGCCTGAATTTTTCGAGCATGTCTGAAGCTCAGGGTCAGAAGGGCTGCAGTCCGGTCAGCACCCTAATCACTTGAGAGATCCCACCGTGAGCATGCTGGGTGCTCAATATAATCATCACATCTGATCTGGTGGGCCATTCAATCACTCAGCAAACAACAGCAGGGGGAGGGTTTGTCCTTGAGCGCAGCTGAGGACCCCCCAAAAATGGGGCCAATAGAAGTACCACCATAGAGTATACCGACAGTCCCCAGCTGTTCCATGGGCTCACAACAATTATAAATGACCCACATAAGCAGCTCAAGGATTGTCTCACCACAGCATAACGGAGTGTGCATCTAAAGATAAAAATATATTTGCCTATTCATATATTTTTGCCAGTGAAGTCATGTAGTGAGTACCCTGTCCTTCAACCAAAATGCCTGGATTCAAACCTGCCCTGCCACAGTGCCTTCGAGCCAGACACAGCAGCCTCACCAGCTACAGCATGGGTCAGTTAGCTGGTCGCTGACTTTCTCTGTCTGCTGTCTTAGTACTAGTCATGCACTGTAGTGTACAGCGGGGCAATCAGATGTTGTGAATGTGAACCAAAGGAAAGCCATAAAACAAAAACAATGGACTGAAAGATGATAAAAGGGGCTATGGGGAACTGCAGAGTGTGGTTTCTGTGGGTTTGTCATTAAAAGCCACTTCTTTCACATTACACATAGTGATCTGACCAATTCTTAATAAAGAAATATTGATTAGAGCAGCTTTAAGTGTTTTGAAACAATAAAACCCAACCTTTGATACTCTGGAGCTGCCAGACATCACCTGATTGTGATGTTCAATGTAGTTGTTTTGTGTGCTGTAATTGAAGTTTTTTGCAAAAAAATGCACTTCATGATGTACTCACAGAAATGTCCTCTGGCAGGCCCTTTGGCACCTCCACTGCCCTGTCATTTACTTGCACACTGCCCCTTGTCACAAACTGTATCACAGAGGAACTATCCTGTGGGGACGAGAGACGGGGGATTAATGTTAGAATCACAATAACTTGCAACTAAATTCATCTAGCTTGTGACATGTTTCTCACCTTCTTAAGAATTTCAGTGTTGAGTAGAAGTTTTATATCTATGCTCAAAGCTTCTTCCTTTAATTGTGGACCGAGACTGCAAGAGATTGTCATGCATGCTCTTCCAGGCCGGTCACAGTCCTTTTACAAAAAGACAACGAAGAAGAAAAAAGAAACAGAGAGTGGGATAGAGCGGGGGAGAAAGTTTGGGACAGAGAAGGATGTGTGATAAACAGATGTTGCACCAACCAAAGAAAAACAAAAACAAGAATCCTCACAGGGGGTGACAGTCAGTGATCTCTGAAATGTCAAAGTGCATCGTGGGGGGGTGCATATTTACCAAGACTTTGCGTCCTGATTTGGTGAAGAAGGCAAATATGGAGTGGAAGATGCTCTCTCTGTCCTGGGGGATGGTGCACGGTGTCGGGTTCCTGTGAGGGGTGCAGTTCCCTCTGTTGTCGGCCACCTGAAACAGGACAGTGGCAGAGAAAAACTGAGTTGTGTGGTAATATCATATCCAAGTAGAACAGCGTTGAATTAAAATAGGATATGTGGCATGAAGCAGGAGTTTGTCATGTTTATATTGCAAAAATAAATTTGGATTTGGGTTTGACAGCAAATATGTAGACACAAGCACTTTTGTCACCTAAACTGACCCAATCCCACTTTTGTTATGAGTCACCAGGGCTCACAGGAAAGTCTCCCAAACAATAAGCTGGTACTCCTCCCAGACAGATTTCCCATATGGAGTGATTTAGAGGTGTCTGGTATACTGCCCACCCCCCAGGGAACACTTCCCCTTTCCCCTCTCCTCAGTCTGAGGTAGAAATCTCCTCTGGACTTCCTCATTGTCTGCTCTCAGCATGTCTAAGCTTTTATTGCAGCGCTTTCTCATGTCCTGTGTTTCTGCTGCCATTGCTGGTGTGAAGATTCATAGGCTGCACTAACTTTAACCTGGCGAAATCCGCCATGAGAGGCTTTCACACTAAATTATGAATATTGAGGGATTGTGTGCAGAAAAACTAGAACATGTGGAGCAAAAGTCAGAAACCTGTATGTCATGTCTTAACAAAATGCAGGGCTGTATAAAATGTAAGAATATCTGGCTATAAAATATAAGTGTGCAACTGTCCAGTGTGCACGAGCTAGATGCAATGTTAGCAGTGCTTATGGTGTGTGGTTCCAAGCTGGGATGGTATGGGGCAGTAGCCAGCTCTGCAGGTGTCCCATTCCCATTTCGTGCAAGCTGTCTGATCCCCTGAAAGTGATTCCAGATGGGCTCAAGGAGGGTGGGATACAGTCAACCCTGTCTACCCATTCACAGTAAATACAATTAACAGCTTGAGCTCCCCCACAATCTACCTATATGAAAGGAGCAATGCAAGGGTTAAGAAAACATTTAAACCCAGAAGGAGTATTGTATTTCTTTATCTAAATGCAAAATGTTGTGGAACAAAATGGTTGGCTAGCTTTATTAGCAACATCAACACTCTCGTTTAGATTTTCACTGACCCAGTGGTGCCTCACACTAAGCAAATTGTCCATACCATGACAAAAGGCTGATAGTTTAGCAGCTTTCTGTACATAAAAGTGTTCTCTGAGGTGGATACAGGCAGCTGTGCCATGAAGAGAAGCCAGACCGACAACGCAGGCTAGATAAATGAGCTAAAAATGTGCCTGTGTGCAGGTGAATAAACTAATAAATAATGATTTGGGCTGGATAAATAGTGTAGATAGACTGCTGTTGGCATCCACCTGTGTTTCAATGATGTGGAACATGTCAGCTCCACTGCCAGCCAGCCGGTTGGGTATCCTAATGTCCACAGTGGAGCCAGGCAGCCTGCTGGGCCCCTTGTTTATGGCCTGGAACCACATCACACATAGACAGGAAAGAAAAATGGACAAGTGAAGTGAATATACAGAGAAACATGTAAACATTCTGAAAACCCTATATGCTCTGTGTTCGCAGTACCTGGAAAGTGAGATTGAGAGGCTGAAAGTTGCACTCCATGTCTTCCAACTGGACGAAGCGCGAGGCGTCGATGGAGTGTCCATACACAAAAGAGCTCGGTGTCACCACACTGCAGCAACACAGTGTTCAAGAGAGAAATAGAAGATGATGCATTAACATAAAAAAAGGATTTATTTAAATGCACACCTAAATAATATTAAAAAGAGCTTCATAATAAACTCTGGCTTCAGTCACGTTATTAAGTGGACAGCAGAGTTTTCTTTATCAGTTGAGGAATGAGTCAGATGTGTGCAGCTTTGCTCTAAAGCCTCCCTTCACATAGAGACAGCACACATAGCAGCTTTATCAGATGTCAGAGTTCTGGCAGATTAGGGCTGTTTTACATCTCTTTCCCTTCTCTGTGAAGCAGCACTATGATAAAGCGTTCAGAGATAAGGCTTTTCAAGTTGACATGCTCCATACTGACAAAAGCATTCCCTCTCCCCCAGAGAGCCAACAGATGGGAAACCAGTTCAAGTCTTTATTTGAGGCATATAAACTTTAAGTTTGTGTAATAGTCACTACACTGTTATAGGTGTTCATGTTTGTCTTGTTCCTACCCAGTGATAGTTGTGTCGGTCTCATGAACCAGAGGGATGGACAGATCCAAACTGTTGTCAGAGAGTTTGTGCTCGGGATTGGCGCTACAACAAAGAAACAATAGTTACACGAGTATAATAGTTAAAGTTATTCAGTCATTTTGTAATTCAATTCAGGATTAAATCATACAAACACTCATGAAAAAGTAATTTACTCCTCATTACAAAACAGAACTCTTGTTAGGTATGAACTATAATGTCAGACTCTTCATAGTTACCTTTTTGCTTGAACTAAGAACTGCAGTGTGTCATTTATCCCAGAGAGCTGACTGGTGTCAAAAATCACAGCAAAATGATACTGGAGAGAAAAAGACATAATAAGCCAAGATGTCATTGACTGTATTCTCAACCACAAAACAGTTTTCCATGTGATACAGTATGTTTGCTGCACTATTTTTGTTTCCATGCGAAAATGCAGTCAGCTGTAAGCATCTGCACGACAACTGTGCTTTACATCTGAACACCTCTAGAAATGGTATGTATACTGCATGCAGTTTCGATATTGTTCCCACACTGTTTCAGTCTTGGTTTGAGCTACCTTAGTCTGTGCTCTCATGAAGGGAAATCCCACGCTGCATTTGAGGAAGTCCAAATCAACAAGTCCACAGGAAATGCCCTTCTCTTCCTGCAAACAGACAGATAGAGAGTGAAGGGAGCAGATAAAGACATAGACTGGAGACACACATGGAGACACAAGTCTCAAAGAGGAAGAAAAGACGCAGACTGTGACAGGGAACAATCACTTTTGATAAGTTACCAGGCAAAAAGCATCAGCAAGGGCTTTCGGATTGGTAAAATAAATACGTATCATAGATGATGTAATTTACATGGCAAAAAGTAACAGTATAACCTCCACTGCAGCTTTAAAAACACACACAGACACGCGTTTATTGATAGAAACAGACATATATGTAAAAGAATAGGTTCTCGTATCTTATTGAAGTTCTAAATTAGGTTAAACAAAGAATGTACAAAGCAGTGATGGCACACATACATCTTAGCGGGTGGGTAATTGGACAACCTCCAGGCTGTGTGTTTGGAAGCTTGTCTAAACAAAATGGAGCTTCGCCGGCTGCGCTGTGTAAACACTCGGGCCTTGACCCTACGAGGAGTAAGAATTCTTAAAGCGAGAGTTCACTGAGAGGCTGACGGCTGAGCTCGTGTGCTGGGAGCATGAAAGAGGGCAGAGATACTTCACAGCTTCAACGATGCAAAAGGAGACAGACTAGAGCTCCTGGCACATACAGCAGGGGGCTTAAAGTAAGTCATAGAAAACATCAGCAAGCATGGGCGGCTCTCCAGTGCGAGCCTGTGTTTATAACATGTTTCCAAGAGTGATAAAGACAAGAGGTGAGAAGGACGTCTCTGCTGACATATTTAAAGGTCCATCCACCATATCATCCACATTCCCATTCTCCTTATTCAGCAGATTGGGGGGGGGGGGGACCCCACCACAACTGGCAATGATGGAATTTCCTCTATTTCCGGTATTCCTCCGTGCTGCAGTGCAAACACCCCCTGTCCCACGGGGCTGGGCAGGATTGGGGAATTCACCCTGTTT
>JAVQJL010073980.1:0-17254 GCA_036024295.1 Nannoperca obscura | reverse complement strand
ATACTTATATACTATATACAATATATACACACACTTTTGAAAATGGCGTCTTTTTACGTTTAATGACTATAATATAAACCACAGAAATGTATAAACTGGAAGCTCCATGCCATCATTTTACAAATTCAGTCCGTAAGCGCACTGATATGGAGGACGCACGAGAGTTAAAGCAAGACGTTTCTTTGTTTCTTGCACCTTTGACAGAGCAAAAACATCTGAATTGCTATTGAAAGTGATTAAAATGCCGGTGAAATCAAATTTGTGTCTGCAGCCTTCTTATCTTTGCAAGCTTTTTACGCACGAATGGGTCACAAGAAAAGCATAAAAAGTGTAGCCAAATGCAATAATTCACATTAGCATCATGAACACAAGCCAATTAAAAAATAACATCTTGTCAACCTTTCTGTTGAAATTTCGATTTAAGTGCTCGGTTAGATGCTTGATTTAATCATAGGTGCAACACGCGGATTTTGGATCAATATTATGAGCAGTATTTGTATTTTTTTTTTATCAGCAATCACTCTGGAGACGAAAACAAGGTATTGTCTTTTGGAAAGACGGCGAAGAGTTAAGGAGGACACGAAAACTACAACCATCACAAACTATCAAAAAGGTCATTTTTCTCTAACATTTGATCGAGATGAGAATAAAAACCTAGACAGAAATAAAGTGCGCCTGCCACCACTTACCACCCTCCTCATGCGACGCTTGTTCTTCTTCCTCTTGCTGGGCATTTTGGTGCGTGCTGGTGGAAACAAGACAGGACCGAAGAAATGGAACGAGCAGAGCAGCGCACTGAACAAAGTGGGTCTTTATAGAGCCCCCTGTCTCTCTGTTACCTTTGCACCGAACCTATGGGAGGACTAGGATGAAAGATGGGGGGCGTGCCGTAGAGAGACAGAGAGACTGTACGCGTCCACCACCTAACACAGCTCAGTGAGATGGAGCAGGGTTGGGCTAACTAACTGAATGGTGGGCTATGTTGTGTAACCGCTCCATCAAAGCAAAGCCTCCATAACTGTGGCCCATGGGCTTGCAGAGTGCCACACCCCCTTTTCTGGATCAGTTAGAAATACTTTTTTGACTCAAGCACATGGTAGCAACGCAGCACGTGTACCCTTTAAATATTTGTTCCCCCTTTTCCCCTCTACCTTTCTCTTCTTTGAGTTTCTCAGAGTCAGTTCTGTGACATGCATAACAGCATAAAGCATGCCACCAGTCAGTCCAAATCTTATTCTTGAGAGAAAACCAACAAGAAGAGGAAAAAAAGCACAAACAGCCACTCTGGCATACAAAACAGTGTATGTCATTGATTGTTGTCTTTGTCAGCTCTTTTGAATTCATTATAAATATGAAGCCCTGCAGAGAATAGTTTTCATTGTTTGTGTCTCATCCAGGGAATAAATGGAAAGAAAGCTTGTACATGTGCTTATGCCCCCCCATGCGCTGCATCAGCTGTGAACACTCATTGTCTCCAACTCCTTGTCTCCAGCCATGCTCGTGCACAATAGACCCTCTTCATGGCAGACATTTTGCCTTGTCAAAGCAGGAAAAGCACAGGTGTATGCAATAATATTAGCAATGCCTCAGTTCAATTAGGTATCTCAGTAAGTCATGTCACGAGTGAGCATACACAATACCAGAGCCCTGGAACTGGCTTTCCTAAATGGAATGCAGCCATCATTAATATTTTTCCTGGCAAGTGAAAGTGTCTGCTGTGTAATGATTCTACTACAGAAAAGGATGTGCTAAGGACACGTTGCACTTCCAGTAAACATACTTGTGCAGTGAGGGGAAGTAAAATAATTTTTAGGCAGGGATATTAGTGTAATACAAACTGAGTTGATGTTATACAACTTGGCAGTATCGCCTGAAGGCTTGCTACCTGATTTACTCCTCACCGGTGTGAGTGCAGACAGATGACATGTATGCAGTGCTTCTAAATGTCACCAGCACGTCCACCTCGTTTGACTCGGTTTACAGCTTTTGGGATTCATCTTTTTTTTCATGGCTGTTAAACAAGACTGAAAGTCTATAGCAATTTTAGGAGACCTGTGAAGCATCAACACAATTGCTGGAAGGATGAAAAATAAATATAGAATGGAGAGAGTTTCATCTCAGTTGCTTTCTTAGATACCACTAGGGTTGCAAAAGATTTGGCCTGATTATCCTCTAAACAGCCGTACTGATACTCAGCTCTACACGGCTTAGCTCTACTTTGTGAACTTAATGCTAACATAGCATTTTCATATGCTTTCTAATTAGAATTCAGAGTGAGCATATGGCAATGCAGCACACACGCAAACATATTTTTTATTCTTTGTCAGTTTTGTAACATACAGAACATACTGTTAAGCTACTATTTAATGTTCTATTCCTGTGGGAAAATCAACATGAAAAAGCGTCAGACAGGTGGATATATAGAAGATACTGGTCTGTAGGTGTCACTTGATGAAAACTCAAGGGATCAACACCGGAGGTTTTAGTGTTTTAACATAAAAACACACAAAAATCAAAGAACACCTAGATAGCATATGTATGCATACATACATAGGGTGTGTACAATGGTAATAGTCTAACAATGCCTGATACAAGTGTGACATGAAATGTGTGTGTCCACTGAGAGTTTCTGCGCAGTACCACTGTCCAGGCAGAATAATACTGAGGTCTCTCAGAGTTTCTCTGCAGGCAACATGGCAAGTGCTGAAACACTGTTGCTATCAGCTGGTCAGAGGAGAGTCACCGTCTTTAAATAGATGCATGACGTTTACCTGTTCTGCACTGGGTTATCACACACATCATGCACACACTGGAATGTTGTCAACAAACACCCATCCCCAGGTCAGCACCATGGTTACCACCCTTGGCCCAGCAATGCAAACACGCACACACACACACACAAAGGAAAACAAAGACTGCCTAAATAACTAGTTTGAGGTGAGAGAAATGTTGGCCACTACTAGGCAGACAATACATTGATATACATAACACATACTACTAATAATAGAAACATTTCCATTTAACTAGATACTTTGAAAACAGAGCATACTTATACACAAATACACTCTGAAGATAAGAGGGTCCTATATGTTTTTTTCTCAGCAGTGATGCAGATGGTCACTTTTATTTGATATTTGATAGTCTTGCTAATATTTTGTTCATTTTCATGGTAATATTGTTATTTTTGGATGAGACCAAGGAAGACTAAAAACTGCCTCGAATAAGCACTGTGAGGCTTAATAAATAAGCTAAGCTCAAACGCTAAAATGTAAAGTATTGTGGACATAGCTTTGGACAGCTAATGTTGGAAAAGGCATCCTATTACACTCTTCTATTAATGACTTCTGTCTGGCCAACGACCTGAATGAGTTGCACTGTCGATTTGAAGAGACTGACCCTTTGTCTTTCAAAGGGAAAGTTCTGACACCATTCCCTGTGGCTCCATCCCACCAGCTCCTGCTCCCCCACCACAGTGGGAGCCTGGGCCTCTGTCAAACTTCCCACCTCAGGGCCCCCACTCCTCCACCCCCCCGGCTGCAATCTGCCACCAATCTGCGAGCAGGCAACATTGTGGCTGACCCCTCCTTTCTTGGACAGAAACCTTATGAAACTCTCCCCTCCGGCAGGAGGCTGCAATCCATCAAGACCAAAATCTCAGTTTCATCAACACTGCCCGGGAACCCCACTGACACTCCAAGTCTAACTCACTGTGTTCCATTAACACACATTTTTGAAAATCTTGGGATGTTATTTTCCCATATTGCAGATACTGTTTATACTGTGAACAGTTGCACATATTTTCGTCAATATTTAAACCCCGTACAACTCTCATAGTTGTTATAGGCCAGTTCCTTGAATGTCAAGACCTACTTGGCAATTAACCGATTTCTGTTTCTGTAAAACCATGTTTCACTTTGTAAAATTATCCAGGAAACTTAATAACTGAAAAGATAATATCTATTGACCTCCAACGATATTCCTTCAACTCCCGACCTCACTCCCTCTAGAGCCACCAACTCCAATCACTTCTTATGAGCATTGGCCTTCCTGGATTCCATCAACAGCTGCCCACCCACATACACAGACAGACATGACCAATTATCTTACCATGGAAGGTTAGAGTCAGATATCAGCTGTTTGCATAATAACCGAACCAGCATAATACCTCCTTAGGCAGCATGGTTCAGCTGCTTGACGAAAGTTGATCATCTCAAACTAGTTTGCTTACCTTCTCAGGAAGTGATGACAAATCATGTACCCAAATCATTCATTTGTGCTCATTCGCTTGCTTTTGCTTTTTCGTAAATGTTATTTTTGTAAATAAAGCCTGGTTTAACCTAGCTAATATCCTTGGTTGGTGACCAATACAATATATCACTCTTTTTGAAGAAGAAGAAGAAGAAGAAGAAGAAGAAGAAGAAGAAGAAGAAGAAGAAGAAGAAGAAGTGTACAAATGAGGTTGCTCTGGATGCACAATGGATGATCATACAAAAAAAGTAGATCCAAAAACAAACCAGAGCTTCAGCTGTAACCTGTGTATGGGTCAAACCATGACAAAGCACACACACGTGCAGACAGCTGAGAGTGTGTTAATAAAGAGTCACAGCCCCAGTGGTGATGAAGGCCAGACAAAGATGGCAGTGCAGGGTGAGACTCATTGAGAATGTCACCAGACAGTGTAATGCCAGGGACTCTCTAGTGTGTATTCATATCATGGAGCAGCAGGGGGGATGGGTCATCCTGGTAATAAAAGCAACTGTGCTAAGCTATCATTCAACGGAGAACAGACTTGCATATACAAACACGTATTTCTCTCGGCATACCTTGAGCACCTCGCTCTGACACTCTTTTTTTTGACCGACATGCTCACATGCACAGACACAAAAACATCCCATCCATTCCTTTTTATATTATCTGTGAGTCCATGCAGCCCTCAGGGGTTTTCTTCCTCTAAATCTATTCCAGGATCCCACGTCTCTTGCAGACCAGCAGTATTCAAACTCACTAGAAGACTCTTTTTCTCCACAGAGCCATAATCAAAACTCACTTTTAGTCCTGACCATAACTGTCCGTTTGTTTGTACATCTGCCAGCAGGGTTTCTTAAACACTAATGACCAGATTTCTTTAGTGCTAGTGGTAGTTTAGTGGACAGACTGCCCCTTTAAACTGCACACATGTGAGTTATTAATACAAAGGCACTCAAAGAGGCCGTGCATTATTAAAACCCACAGAACAATGTTTTAAATTGTAGTCAGGCAGATAACAAAGAGTCTGACCATAACAAATCCTGCTAAATGACAGAGAGAAGATGGTGGACAGAACATCTACATTTCCCTTTAATGTAAGCGTGCCATTCAAAATAATCCATTGGGTTTAAGTGTTTAATCAAAATCACTATGAGAATGCATCAGAATTAAGAAAAAACTAATTGAAACAAGCAGATACAGAATAACTAATAACTAAAAGGTTTTGGAATATCATGATTGTGGTTATACCTGAAAAACATATTGTGGGATACTTTATAAGAAGTACAAAATAATTAGGATAGCAACTTCATACTTTTGGGAAACGTTATTGTGCCAACACATTTAAGAGCTCTGTCTCACAAAGCACGAATTAACCAAACTCAGAGCCTCAATCAGAATACAGTTTCACCTGTGTGTGTGAGTGTGTGTGGAAAAAGAAAACAATTCCTATTTTGGGCAGTGCTTAGAGGGATCTCTATAAATGCAAGGGTCAGCATGTGCCCTACATAGTTAAGGCAAGGGATTCAAATAAATTCTACAATGAAAGGTCTCCTCTCAATGCAATGAAGACAAATGTAACTCTGCAAATAGGCACAAAAACGTATACATATACATGCTTGAATGTACAGTCCACACTACACACACTCTATACTGTACACATCTACATACATGCACATAATAAACTATATGATATGAAGCTATATGATAATAATTGTGAGATATCTTTGTGTGAATTGTTCATGTTTGGATGTTTTTACTTCCTAGCTCCACTCTGACTGAAAATGTACTATTAAATGAATTTAAAGCAATTAAAGCAAATAATCAGCCAATAAATCACTTATAATTACCACATATATTGGGTTACCAAGACCTTGTGAGGTATTTCAAAGTCAGGTAAGCTGAATGAAAGGCCATTGCAGGGCAGACATTTAAAAGGTTAAGAAGCCATTACAGGCAGCTTTGTTCAGTCTACAGGGGTACCTGAAAGGGGACTAAAGAGAGTAAAAATGAGGAAAAGCTGTAAGTGTGTAACCATATATGTTTGAAAGAGAGTGATTGAGAGAGGAGGACACGGAAAGAGAGTAGAACAAAGTGAGAAGGGGTGGATGAAATAAGTATAGACAGAGCCAGAAGGAGGAGGGGGAAGAGAGAGAAGCAAATGTGAGCAGGAGTTTTTCATTTCAGAGTTTGTCGCTTTGAAAACTTTCTGGTGTGAAAGGTGCCACGCAGAAACCTCAAGATGTCCTCCTGCTGCTGCTACTGCTTCAAAGAAATCTTTTTGTTTGTGTGAGGATAAGGGAAAATTCAGATTTCAGTACACAAATATGCGATTTAGATGACAAGATCAAGCTTGGAACTAGCAAAATATTTTTATCACACTCTTTAGCACGTATCAGTGAAGAGCTAGCTCTCAGAGGTGGTCTTATGAACTGTAATGTGTTGAGACATTACACAGTAACACACTTGAGATTGTATGCACTCTCTTTTAAATTTAAAAAGCACCAAAGTTGCTATTAAGTGGACCACAAGATGGTACCAAAGAGAAGGAAAAGTGAAAATGTGGAGAAACATGTGATACAGAAAGGATGCCATTGTCCAATAGGATGCCTTGTTCATGCTACGTGATGTCACTCCTGTTTGCTCCTTTCGAAGGCTTGAGATTCAGGATAATGTTTGACGTAATTAGTGAGAATAAAGTCTATGCGCAGCCCTCCTTCTCTAGTATGTTAAGCAGGGACCAAAACAGGTGAACTTTGAACCTCCTCCACTCAGTTAAGTTTATATTACTTACTTGCGTCATAAACTTTCTGAATCATATTTTCCAACTGATAACCCCTCTACATTTCCAAGTCAATACCTCCATTGAAGGGCTGGTTGGCCTGTGTACATGTGTACAACTATTGAAATCACCAAGTCATTAAATGACTTATAGTAGCAGTACAATACACGCAATGAAATAGTGGAAGCTATAATCATCCCTGTAATATAGATATTAACACATATGACAGCATGTCTGATTATATAACTGGCAGATGATATTCCTCGACAGGCTGGGAAAGTGTTTTGTGAAAGTTAGTGTAAAATTCACTTGGGCATGAGCCTTCGCCTACACACGTGCACTGCCCTCTAGTGTTTAATTTGCACTATGAAACAATACACACTTTCTACATTACTATGACTACTCTGGCAGCCTTTCCTCCTCACAAAGACTTTTGTTTTGGTGCACACAAAGACACACAGATGCAGTCTTTGTGTGCGTCTGTGTGTGTGTGTGTGTGTGTGTGTGTGTGTGTGTGTGTGTGTGTGTGTGTGTCTACATGTGAAAAGACAGAAAAAAAAGAGTGTAACAGCAAACCACAGCAAGAGTTTTCCATGTGTGGGTTATTGATTTCAGCTGTGGAAGCTGCCAAGAACCTCAAATTGTCTCCCCTGGACTGTGACTTGCAGAAAACACTGTCTAAATTACATGATTTGTGTTGAGCTCCACCGTGCTTAACTTTATCACAGTCATGAATCAGAAACAGCTGACACTCTAAAACACAAGATATTATCTATTATTAGATATTCTGGGATTTGAGCTAATGCACACATCCACACATATGTACCCCCTGCACAGTAGGCCTATAAGTGATAGCACAGCGCGGTAAAGATATGTATTAGAGGAGGATTAAAGAGGCTGGTAGACGACGCCAGTTACAGAGATAAATGACATGTTCAAGCCCTTTTGACAATGTCAGGGACACATGTTGGACCATGTGTGGCTTCATGTCAGCCTATCAACACAGTGTTTTCATTGTAGACAGCCCACTACATACTCTGGCTACACTGCTGCACATTGGCTCCGTCCACAAGAGGAACATGTCAGAGAAAAAGAGAAAAGTTATGAACGAATATCCAGAATTAGATGCTAATTCAATTTTAGCAATAACTTTGAAACTAAATGACATTAAGAGTTCATCCCAACCCCTATACATTCGTTTAAAGAAATCAAATCTCCCTGCCATTTCTGATACATTAATGATGTCTTTGAATGCAACAGTAAGTCTAGTATATCTCTGATTTATGACTTTCCACCAACTAGTAGTTTAAAAAGTGAGAAAAGCCTAATTGTGAGTGCATATTGAAGACAAAAAAAACACATAGAAGTTAGGATCAGGGTTGACTTACGGTAAGTAAAGTACAGTTAAGGTTGAAGAGGTGCCTGGCTAACATGTGCATAGGTCATGCTTTCGGTGCAATAGTGGAAGAACAAAAGAATGAAAGAATAGTCAGACTGGATGGCACAGGGTATAGCCACCCTCCAATGGATCAGCTGATCGAACCAAATAATAACAAAGAATATCCCCATTCTGCAAGTTAAACAAGGACTAATAACACATATCTCTCTCCACTTTGAGCAAATGTTAATATACAACAGAAAGTTCAGTTACAGTGCTGTATTTATTGTTTGTTGAAAAACATGTGATAAGCACATATCATAATATTGTCATCATGAACATATTAAAAATACATAGAAATATGGCATAAAATTTAATATATAGACATAAAACTGGATTCCTATATTTAATCCGTATTTATAATTAAAAACATTTTTGGGGGGTGATATTACAGACATATCACAAATGTTTTGTCGTTCTATTCAGAGATATGTTAGTAGACCAGCTACTTTATATATCATTCACATTTTGTCCTGAGATTTAAACGATTCTCTATTTGCTAATTTACACATTTTATTTACAGCATAGTCATTGTTTATTTAAACGCTTAAAATCAAAGCCTCCAGGAGTTTCACAAAAAGCAGCTCTCTTGGTTTAGACACACAACACACCTCTGACTTTAAAATAATGCTTTCAGCTTTAAGGTAAATACAGTACTATGGCACCGTAGAATTAAGCAGTAGGCTTGTCTAGTGTCACCAGAAGGAAAATAAGGACAAAAAAGTATAATCCATTTTTAGGTCATTTCTCTCAACATGCAATATAATCAAACTTCAGTCAGGTGTTAGGCAGTACTCCTGAGTAGATGATAGTGTCCATGATTTTTGGCAAAAATCTAAATCCTGTCTATAAATAGTTGGGTTTTAAAAAAGGATTATTGTGCCAAAAAATCAAGTGACTCAAGTGATCATTGAGTTAAGGCCATTTCAGTTCATCATATTGTTTTACCACCTGTCAACAAAATGTTCAAAAGTTTGTAGGATGGCACTAAATTAATATGTGTAATGTAAATTTGTTTGGAATTGCACAATGCATTCAAGACTGTGTCTATTAATCTATTAATGTCAAGAGCTTTCATCCCCTCTGGACCGTCATTACATTCATTGTCACAAAAAAAAAGATGAAGTGCCAGCTCACTCAAGTCCTTGAGGCAGTTCAACAATAAAGACTGTACATAGCACCAACACAGGCACAGTGTGATGGTGCAAGTTTATGGTTGCGACCGTGTTTGTAGTTGAACCATGTCTGTGTGAGGTGGAGGTGGGATGGGACACATCGAATTGCTATATTCAGCATAAGCAGGGGGAAGGTCGTCAGGCTTAAATCCCAGCTGAAATACACAGAGAGAAGAGTTCAAATTTAAATACCAGGACATACACATTGAGGTAGATATTGTGTGCATTATTTTTGCGACCTAATGCATCCAGTCTGGCTGGTTCAGTCATTGTGTGGATTTGTTTTAGAATCACCTCATTGTAGGAAGGTGGGGGCCCACAGTAGACAGCAGTATTAAATGGTGGTGGTGTGTGGTGCTCCTGGCTGTGTCGAGGCACCCTGATGTTGTCTTCACTGTCCTGCTGGGACATGCTTCCAGGGAAGGGGATGAAATATATCGAACGAGGGCGCCCGTCCTGCTCATTGCGTCTCCACGCCTCCCTCTCTATCTGCTCCTCCCTTAAGCGACTGCACGCCCGGCAGAATGTTGTGCAGAACATGATGGAGAGCCCGAAGCCCAGCATGCCCAGGAAGATCCTTGAAGTGGAAGAGGAGGAGAGGGGGGAGATAGATAGAAATAGAAAGGTGAAAGGAGTGAGAGGCAAGAGGTTAGGGGAAAGGGATGTGAAGGGAGTCAAAAATAAAGGAAACAATGCTTTTCTTCAAAATAAAACAGAGAAATTCTGAAGATAAATTAGAAAGCTACAGATACCACACACACACACGTGCACACGTTCTTACTCAATCCAAATCCATTTGTATTTAAAAAGATTTACTGCTGTTAAATGTGGTGAAATTAAAGGGATGATATTTGCAATGCTTAGCTCCTGAAATATGTCTTCATTTGATGTAAATACAATGCTTTATGTAAATTTCCATATCTCATCACCATCATCAATAGTGCAAATTGTGCTCAGTGTGTGGTGGAGGGCAGGGTTAGCGCTTTAATGCTGTTCTGTATTAAAAAAGTCAGAAGAAAATAAAATAATGGTTGAAGTTATTCAAAAGTTAGCAGTTATTATCAATCCTATACATGTCAACAAAACAAAAGGGTTAAATTAATAACCAAAAAAAAGCTATGAAATGTGTCTTACTCTAGAATGGGAATGGAGTCAAATGACATCATTAGAGACGTGTGGATTAATGCCTGATGGACCAAAATGGAAGTGGAGTCAGAAATGCAGTACAAACCTGAAGGAGAAACAGGCAAAACATTGCAAAGTGATTCCACCATCAATTAAATGTTTTATCTATCACATTTTATTTCTCTAAAACTGCTTAACTGTACAGACTTTAAACATTTAGGACTACTTCGCGGTAGACAATGTTTATGACCTTTACACCAAGAGTTGCCACTGTTTTTTCCTCTCCTGTATAAAAATATACTTTGAACTCAAGACCCATACATTTTTTGTCCGAGACACCGTGATCCAAGAATATTTTATTGCCTGAGGAAGAAAGATAATGGATTTTATAGAAGCATATCTTTTACAGGAAACAGTTTGTCCTGCAGTAATCTATGGTTTACTCGCACTGGTTGGTGTTATTATGCACAGATCTGATGATTAGATTTGTTTCACAATGCTTGGAAACCTATCAGGTGATCAACAGGAATAACGAGGCAATGGTTTTTGAGGAAGTCAGAGGCATTGATATCACATCCTGACAAGATGTGGTTGAAATTTGAGAAGATTCTTCTAACTCTTAAGATACATAGACCATTTAAATAACACTGTTGAATCACAAGTGAATCACTGCTCATGTCATTGATATCAACAAAAGGTTGTTCGAGACACAGATCTTCTGCTTCCCTGCACGAGTCTGGCACTGAGACTAAATTTAAGTGGGTTTGCCTCAGGTACCACTAACCTACTGTGCAACCAAGTCAATGTTAACAAGTTGTAACTGCCGATACACGGTGGCTTAATTTCTTCTTGTGGAGGAGCTGTGACCCAAAGTCACAAAGTTATTACAAACAAAGAAACGAAAGTTTGATCAAAAGTGACTGTACCTCCACCTTTCGCCACCTGAATTCTTAGATAAGTTTAGTAAATTAAATTGTATCTGTAGCCTACAGCCCAATATTACAGATTTGCCTCAAGGGGCTTTACACAAACTATTCTTAGATCCTCAATTTGGATAAGGAAATATCCAAATCCCCCCTTCAAAAAATAAAAAAATAAAGAGCAACGGACAGACAGACTAGTAAAAGATGCTGTGTGTACAGAAAACACCAGAATAACAGTATGAACAATCATAATGACAAAATTATAGATAAATTGTCAACATATGTGAAGAATGTGGCGTGGAAAGTCCTCAACATGATGTTGATTCTGTACTCGTGAGAACACAAAAACTTGACATATTTTGAGGTGGTCTAACAGTTGCACGTTTTATGTTCTGAAAAGATTTTTATATAAGAAAGAAAACAAAAGACCACAAAAATCACATGAGAGGTGGGTGAGGTCAAAATTCACAACACGTAGTCAGTCATTGGAACAGGGGCTAAGTCTGTAAATAGTGACTGAACAAATAAGCAGCTCCTGATATGCTTCGTCTGAGACTTCATAGTGAGATTGAATTTGATCAGTTTCCAGTAATTGAGCGGTTTCATACACACAAAGATAAACTTCAGGCTCTTACCTCCAGTCCAGAGACCGCTCTCCTCAGGTGTATGAGCAGGAGATCAAACTCACTGGAGCAGAGTGCAGTTTCTATTGTGGGTGTGTTGAAGGGGCGGTGTGTGTGTGTGTGTGTGTGTGTATAGATGGCAGTGAGTGCAAAGCCCAGCATGTATATCAGCCCCTGACACACCTTCAGAAATTGAAGTATTGTCTGTAATATCAGCAGTGAGTTTAAGATTGTGCTTAAGTGTTATGTGTATGGATATATGCTCACAAACATGAATGTATGCATGTGATTTATCAGTTGGACGGTGGTGTGTTTTATTAGTTTATGCTAAAGGTCCTTCAGAAGAATTTATGGCAGCATTAGAAGATTTAAAGTGACAGCTACCTTTCACTACAAGGCCTCAGCTGAAGATTTAAAAGAGTAATCATGATCCACAGGAGAGAGGGGAAAAAAAGACCACAAGCCTGTTTCCAAAGTCAAGAGCACTTTGATCTTGAGGTCCAGTGTTTGCATGAGCATAGAGTCAATACTGCTGCTGCAGGGTCAAAGTGACAGGTGAAGACAAGACACCGCTCTTCCATCTTTTATCTCACACAGCTGCTAAAGCACTTTGTCCTTCCTCCGAAAATCCAGAAGAGTTAGAGCAATGCCTGTGTGAACTCACATGTGCGAATGGTTGAGTGCTCATGCCAATATGTAAGGGAAAAGAACGTAGCTATGTCAGGGTAAAGTGTGGATGAATGAGATTTTCTTTGAATACATTTCACAGGGCCATTATGGATCAGGCCTATGGTGCCTGGATCTGGTGTAAAGGGGTACTCCAGTGATTTAATATTACACTTCCATAAAGTTGGGACACAGAATAATAAGAATTAAGATATCCTGAGTTTTAGTGCCCTGTGCGAGTCAAACGCCAAAACCCCACTCAACTCAACGCCCATTTGTTACAAATTCCCCACCCCTCCCCTATTGGTTAATCTCAAACCCAAGCTGAGATAACCCCTGATGACATCACTATGACATCATCAGACGTCACCAGTTATTTTCAGACTTGATAAATAAATGTCCTCCAGAGCAACAGAGTACATTATGCAACTGTTGTCACAGGACCAATAGTACTCTCCTTGACAAGTAAAGTGATCTAAATTGAGTTACCCTTTAAAGACAAATACTTTGATTCATACTATGCGTGTGTGTGTGTGTGTGTGTGTGTGTGTGTGTGTGTGTATGACTGTGAAATGACTCCACATACAACACATTTTATCTTTACTGCTTAGTGGAGGCTGGTGTTCAGAAAGAACAAAGGTACAAAGGTAAGTCCAGGGGCTTAACAGGATTACCAATATTACTATAAGAATTATAAATAATAGAATTCAATACAAAAAACAAAAAAAACTAATGGAAATTAAGTCAAATTAACTTTATTGGTCTGATATCTAATCCAACCAACCCATATTCTCCAAAATAACAGAATGGCTATGAATCCTGTCCTACAGGCGCGGGATTTTACAGTAGCATAAAACACTGCTGTGTTGAATAAACCACATTTTTGTAACAACATATTACTTATAGTGCACTTTCTATATACTCATCAATATTAGTATTCCATTCAAGTTAAAAATGCTACCAAGAAGGACCAGTGATGTCCTTCATATTCATGAATGTGGAAAAAGTAAATGTGATCTGATCTCACAGCAGTGTGTTCTTGAATGTTAAACATATATAAGTAAATATTGGTTCAACAACCCAAAAATCTAACAAGTGCATTAAGGTAACCTTTGTTTCAGAATTCATTCAGGTGCAGCCACTGAGATCCCACACATCCCAGCATTTTCACCGAAGGCTGGAGACAGTAAGCCTTCTTTCTCTAAAGGGAATGTCCAATATTTCTTTGTTTTTCATGTTAGGTGAGAACAAATTACAATATTTACCATTTGTACAACATTCATATTGTTGCTTTCTGCAGGAATAACACAGCACGAATGGAAATTTTCTTCACAAAAATAGAGACTTCACACAGCAAACTCATGGGAGCATCTTGAATCTTCAGGTAAAAAAAAAACCCATTTACACACATCAACAAACATACAAACACACACACACAGACAGGTCTGAGACCAAGTGTCATTACAGACTGCCGATTGTTTTGCTGCACAACAATAAGGGATTGGCCCTTTTTTATAGTGATGCTACCGCTTCAAACGTCTACCATATGGGGGGGTATTTAATCTACAGTAATTTAGAGCTCTTTGAACCTGAGAAACACCACCATTGTACAAGACTTAGTTTTTAGGTTGAAGTTAAGAGAGGTGGCACAAAGTCATTGATTTGCAAGTCAAGTCAGTCAGGTTTGGGGTAATTAAAAATATGCACAAATAATGCACTGACATGACACAGAATCCAAAGGATTTTGTTGGTTGGTTTTGTTTTCTTAATCTAACGTTTTGTGGGGTATGGCAAGAGTCATTGGTGTTCAAATCAATGGTCAATTGCAAGACTGTTTGAACTTTGTTATTCAAGTCTGGCTCCAAGAGATGCTCCAAGTTTGTGACTCACAGCCACAACTCTTGTAGTTTCTGCCTTTTGTGACATAACTGTCCAACCTAGACTTTTTTTTTTCCCCCAGGAGCTATAAATCCTCATGAGCGGCACCGTGTGTGCTTTTGTTCAGCCAGGCCTGCAGCAGGGGAAGGTTGGTGTCCATCCAACGGATGTTATCCTCGATGGTCTCGTAGGACTGCCGGATACACCTCATCTCTGAGCCCGTCTCCTCGGTAAGGGAGCCAAAGAAGTTTCGTACCTGAGCACATACAGAGCAGGCAGACTTAAACACATACACGTGTGTGTGTGTATATTATATATATATATATATATATATATATATGTATGTATGTATGTATGTATATGAGCCAAAATTCAGCTGATAAAACAAGCTAATCTAGAGCAACCAGTGCTTAACAGATTTCATTAACAAACTGCTGTTTGTGGCTACCAATTATTTTCCCCATTTTTTTAAATTAGGAACAAGCAAGAAAGGAAAGAGGAGAAATAGAAAGCATGTGAGACATAGGTCCAAGAGTTGATTTATACGTGTTAACATAGATAAATAATGAAATATACTTTTACACATTTTTTATAGACAGACAATAAGTAATTGAAGCCCAAACATGTGGTCCATAATGGACACGCAGCCTGCTTACCTCATCTAACATCTCTCTGGTAGAATACTGGCTGGTCACCCCAGTCACCATGTATGATATGGAGTGAGAGCCCAAGTCAAATCTGTGGCATTGAAGCAAACAGAGACACAAAAGTTCAGTAAACACAAGTCTGCTAACGTTTTGTTGGAAAAACAAGCATGCTAATGCAAACACCAGGTTATTTTAAGCTACAGGGGAATCTTGTATTTTACTAACATGAAGCATGTTTTGCTTACATGTAGCTGCAAAACTAAAGTCAAAGAGGAACGTATTATGTATAGTATATGCATGATGGGGCTGACTGACTTCTTGATCATTGTGTGCCAGTTGGCTCGGAAGAAGTCCCAGGCCAGTTTGTAGCCAAAGGGGTTCTTGCTGACAGAGACGACCACATCTGGGAGGTCCTGAGTCTTCATCACCTCACCGAGAAGGCTCTGCTCCATCATCCTGCAGACAGAAACAAGGGTAAAAGGAAGGGCACGGTGAAATAGAGGGGAAAACAAGAAGAAAGGGGATAATGAAGAGGCAGAAAGAAATGGAAACTGAGAAATCAGGGGGAGAAAGTTGGAGAGTATAAAAAGAATGGGAAACAAAATGCTATAGTGTACCCACCACTTGAGCTTGTCCTGCAGTGGGGTGACGGACATTGCAACCTTCATGCGGCTCTTCACAGACAATTGCTGTGAATGGCGGTACTTCTCAAACAGGAAGTCCCATCCCTCTGGTGTTCGAGCTCCAATCACAAACACAGCCAAGGTGATGTCAACAGGCAGGCTGGAAAACGAAGAAGGCTTTCAGTTCGGTGTGAACACTTCTAATCTCTACATACAAGATCTTATCATTGGCAACTTGCATCTCTTTACTGCAGGGTAACTGTATTTTATTTCTCTATCTCATTTTAAAATGTAATTTTACACTTTTGTTAAAATGTCATTTTACTTTATTTTACAATTTTATTACTATTTATTATGTCTTTCTAATGTTTTGCTTTGCCTATGTAAAGCACTTTGAATTGCATCTGTATTTGAAAAGTGCTATATAAATAAAGCTGCCATATCAATATTAAATGTGCAGGTCTGACTACAGGCAGTGAGGAAGGCTTGTAAACAGATATCTAAAGGAAACTGTTGGCGTGCTGGTTAGGACTTTGACCCCTGACCTCACGTTGCCGTCGGAGTCCTTCCACTTGTTAAAGAGCTGAGTGGCTTTGGTCAAACAGGGAGCGTAGTTCCTCACGCAGGCGAACAGCAGCAGATAACTCCTCAGCATTCGCTCAGACACTGATCCAGAGTCAGTCCACTCCTGACGATCAATCAGCTCCCGGAACAGATCCACAATGTAGCTCTGACAAAACACATGCAGTCAGTGTATAAATCAGTGCTGAAAGGGGTTGTCAATGACAAATCCTGAACATGTACAAATTACATCAGTTCAAATTTTGACAATATACAAATTGATGTTATTTGATGATTGAATGGAAGTACACATTTTTAAGAAATCCATTGGGGCACGGTGTCAGTTAATCTTTTAGACAGATAATTAACCCTTGTGCTACCCTGTGGAGAAGACACTGGGTCAAGACAATGGGCCACTGGGTGGACTAGCCATGAATGCTGGCTTCACTAACCTTCATCTGGTTCTCAAGAGCAGGCATGTCTCTCTTCTCCATCAGTTTGTAGAGTGGTACGAGCTCTCCAAAGCCCTGAGTCACAGCCATGATCTCAGTCTCTCTGGACAGGTACA